>JAVSCE010017816.1:0-21678 GCA_032199065.1 Smutsia gigantea | reverse complement strand
TTGTTTAATCCCTCCTTCATATTTAAATAATAATCATGCTGGATACAGTATTCTTGGTTCGAGGCCCTTCTGTTTCATTGCGTTAAATATATCATGCCATTCTCTTCTAGCCTGTAAGGTTTCTGTTGAGAAGTCTGATGTTAGTCTGATAGGTTTTCCTTTGATGGTGATATTTTTTCTTTCTCTAGCTGCCTTTAATACTCTGTCCTTATCTTTGATCTTTGCCATTTTAATTATTACGTGTCTTGGTGTTGTCTTCCTGGGGTCCCTTGTGTTAGGAGATCTGTGGGCTTCCATGGACTGCGAGACTATTTCCTTCCCCAGCATGGGGAAGTTTTCAGCAATTATTTCTTCAAAGACACTTTCTATCCCTTTTTCTCTCTCTTCTTCCTCTGGTACTCCTATAATGCGAATATTGTTCCGTTTGGATTGGTCACACAGTTCTTTTAATATTCTTTCATTCCTAGCAATACTTTTATCTCTCTCTGCCTCAGCTGCTCTGTGTTCCTGTTCTCTGATTTCTATTGCATTAACAGTCTCTTGCATCTTGTCCAGTCTGCTGCTGAGCCTGTCGATGGCTTGTCTCATTTCTGCATTATCTTTCCTGACTTCCCTCACTTCCTCCCTTAGCTCTTGCATATTTCTCTGTAGATCCATCTGGTTATGACTATTATTCTGAATTCTTTTTCAGGAAGATGCTGCATTTCCATCCCTTCAGATTCCTTCTTAGAGGGGTCTGGATCTTGGTGATTTTTGTCTGTATCATATTTTTCTGTCTTGTCATGTTGACAGGAGTGGTCGCTGGTAGGTGCCACGTATGTCAGCTGGGCTTTTTAAGGTTTAAAAAGAAAAAAAAAAGCACCACCAAAAAAACCAAGCAAGCCAAAAAAGAAAGAAGGAAGAGAAAGAAAAGAGAGAAAGAAGAAAGAAAGAAATGAAAGAAAAGGAAGGTGAAAAAGGAAAAAAAAAGTGCAAGAAATAAAACAGAAGAGCAAAAAAATAAAAATAAAAAAGGGGGGCAAGAAATAAAACAAACGAGAAGAAAAAAAGCAAGAAATAACACAAACGAGCAAAAAAAAAAAGGCCCGCCTGGAGTGGATTCTCTAAGCGTGCTGTAGGTGTCGCTGTTGCTTCACTAATTCGCAGCCATGCTTTTTTGTAGGTCTGGGCGGGGCAGGAATGAATGGGACGCTATTGTTTTCTGTATGAAGTTGCAGCGTGGTTGCTCCCTTCTCTCTGTCACCAGCGAAGGGGACCGAAGTTCCCCAGGACTTCCAGCCTGCAGGGCTGAGCCCTCCGGGGCGATGGTGTTCCCTCGCTGGGCCCCCTGCCTCTCCGAGAACGCTACAAATGGCGCGCGCTTTTCTGTTGTCCCTGGGAGCTGGCTGCATGGTCCCGGCGCGTTCCCGGCTCAAAACCTGCACCTTCTGCCTCTCCAATGTCTGATGCACCGCGCGATGTGTGTCAGCGCTCCCGGCACTCCCAGCGCAGACCACCAGGGCTTGTTATTTCACGGACCTACTCTTCCACTCCCTCCCGGCTCCGAATCCTCTCTTCCCGCCTGCGCGCTGGGCTGGGTGAGTGTTCAGGTGCCGCCGGGTCGCAGCTCTGTATCTTACCCGCCTCGCGGGGTGCTGAGTCCTCCCAGGTGTGGCTGCATGCTGTGCACTTTCCTGTGTGCTCTGATTTCTCTTTTAGGAATAGTTGTATTTGCTGTCTTTTCATAGATTTATATAGTTTTGGGAGGAGATTTCTGCCGCCCTGCTCACACCGCCATATTCCCGGAAGTCTCTCCATTAGCATGTTTATGACTTTTATTTTGAATTCTTTTTCAGGAAGGTTGGTGATTTCAGTTTCACTGAGCCATGTTTCTGGTATTTGAAGGATTTTGTATTGAACAAGGTTCTTCTCCCTTTTCATAATCCTGGAGTGATGGCAGGGGTCATAGGCGAGCAGTGCTGGTGCCTACCCGAAGGAGAGAGCTCCTTGCTGCTTCCTGGCCACAGTGCCTGCCTCTGCTGTCAGGGCCAGTGATCCGCATGCATGGAGCAGGCTCTGCATTACACCCCTGTAGCTGCTGTAGGCAGGGCTGCCCTCTGGGTGGTCTCGAGCATTGGCAAAGGCAGCAGCTTTGCACACAGATGCCAGCCTGGAGGAAGGACCAGCAGGCTGCTTATCGTGGTGGGGGGCCTTGGGGCTGCATTGCCAGCCAGGGCGATGGAGCACCTGAAGCTCCTGAAAGTGCCCAACCTGCTGGGCTGATTGTGCCAGGATGATTTTGTCCACAAGTTCCTTCTCCTGAGCAGCAAGCTCTGTATAATCATTGCCTCTTTAGCATCCCTCTCACTGTTGGGAAGGCTTTCAAAGTGCCTGCCTTTCTTTTGTCCCAGAGCAGCTGGTTGTGGTAACCTGTTCTCCATAAGCAACTGGAATCTCAGTCTCTCCCTGTCTTCTGCCTGACTTTGCTTTGCAACCCATCCAATCTCCAGACCACCATGCAATGTGGGTTAGTGCTCCCAGAGTAGATCTCCAGGACTGGGTATTTAGTAGTCCTGCACTTCTACTCCTTCCCCACTCTGTTTCTCTTCCTCCTGCAGGTGAGTTGGGTGGGGGGAGGGCTCGGGTTCCACCAGATCACAGCATTGTTACTTTACCCTTTTCTCTGAGATGTTTTCTTTTTCAAGATGTAGGCTCACTGGTGCAATCTTATTTTTGGTCATTCTTTTAGGATCAGTTGTATTTACTGTATTTTCATATTATATGTGGTTTGGGGAGAAGATTTCTGCCTCACTTCTCATGCCACCATCTTTTTTTGCTCCTGCTGTTACTTTTAAGTTTTAATGATATAATATATATGTAAACTTTAACACAGCATTTTTTAGTGATAATCCTTCAATCAACATGATATCTTACAAGGAAGTGAATTCAGAAACTACCAGTTCTACAGCCAGTCTTCACACACACAGCCACTGCTACATGTGTTCATTTCTAGAAAAGGTTTCAAATCACTCAAGCTCACTTTGCAGTTCCTGTCTCCAACCCCCATGGGGCTGCACATGCCCACATTGAACAGTAGATTCAAAATAAACAAGTAGAGCCAAATGATTGCAAATTCAAAGGAACAGAAATCTAGTGAATTCAATTCTGTCATTCCATCAGTCAAATTCCTGAACCTGAGGTGGTCACCCTTTGAAAGTGTTTCTCCCTGTGCCTTCCTTTTCTTTATTTGTGGTTTTTAAAAAATGACAGTAATGTAACTAAAAAGTATTGATCTGGTACTTTTTGTCTTTTATTGTACTGCAATATTTATTTTATTATTTACTTTTTATTGGCATAATAGATTCAAGGTTCAAAAAAGGAAAATGTTCACTGCCTACATTTCTTTTCTAGCTAGTATTATTAATTCATCTATTTCATGATTATTACTGGAGATAATTTTGACAAGAAATGCTCTGGTCTGGTTGTCAGTACAGGCTGATGGAGACCAGAAGTTTCCTAGCAGGAGCCATGCACCAGAAGAATATGCACATTTTAAGTCTCTTGATGAGAATTGCCATTCATAAAAAGTCTTTCCCCTTACAGGCTCCCAGTAGCATATGACACATGTGGAATCCTCCCCAATGGTAGTATAAATCGGGGGGAAAATGTGTTTCCAGCCTGGGGCAAACTACCTCTGAAATGGAAATCAGTCAAACAGAGAAAAAAAGTGGGAGAAACCCTTTTATTGCTTAGAAGCAGTCATCCACTTCTGCTCGCCCATGTCTCTCACCACACAGCTGCAAAAGAGACCCCACCCAACCTCTCTGGTCCAGATATTCTCTCGCTTCCCCTTTTAATTACCTACTGATATGGAGATGGACTATTTCTCTCCACCCCTTGGAAACACATATTGATATGGACATGCACTAAGGCCAGGCAAGAGATTCTGAAAATATTGCAATTTTACCCACAGACAGTATGTTATATTGCCAGCAGTAAACAATATTTACATAGCCACAATAATGTAAATGGTTTTGATTTTACACTTGCAGAGTAAACCCATAGAAAGAGCAATGACTTATTTATTTGAATTTTGTATTGATAGTTGTTATCAAAACCTTCAAATGCAAGAGTAAGTGGAAATAAGTGTATTACAGTAAAAGATAGGAGGTAGACATGCAAAAGAAGAGGAAGATAACATCAGTAAGACCTTCATCTTAAAAAATGAAGAATGAAGGATACTGTACTTCATATTTTCATTGATAAAATAAAAATTAAAGTCTATTACTTAAAGCTATAGAAGTAACTAATAGTGGAACCTAAATAGAGATATTAATTTATTGGTTGTCTGAAGAGAGAAAAAACACATAAGTGAGTGACATTCTCATTCCTAAAGCAGAGAGTCAATATATAATAGATACAATTGTTAAACCAAGAAATAATAGAACATATATTGTATTTAGGCATGTGGAGGCAAATACAAAAAAAGAGGGATGAAATCATTTAAAAGTAGATGCAACCGGGAAGGGGTGATACCAGGGGTAGTTGCTTTTTATTGCAGACTTTTCTGCACCAATTGACTTTCTAAAGTATTTTCATGAATTACTCTGTTTTAAAATAAGAATAAAAGTAATAATAACCATGGTGATAATAATTAGTATACCCTGGGTATCTATCAATTTTATTCTCTTGAACTTCTAAAGTTGCAAATCAATGGTTGAGATAAAAATGATCAAGAGGACTCAAGATGGCAGCTTGAGTAGGGCAGCAGAAGTCTCCCAAAACCATATATATATTTGAAAATACAACAAATACAACTACTCCAAAAAGAGAGACCAGAAGATACAGTACAACACCCAGGCTACATCTACATCTGCAAGAACTCAGCATCTCACAAAAAGGGTAAGATACAAAGCCGTGATCCAATAGGACCTGAATACTTCCCCCACCCCAGCTCACTGGTGGGAGGAAAAGAGTGGGGAGGGAGTGGAAGCACATAACCAGCCCTGGTGATCTATGCCAGGAGCACAGACACACATTGCATGGTGTACTAGATATTAGAGAAATGGAAAAGTAAAATCCAAGATGGAGACAGTGAGCAGGTCCCCACAGCCAGCTCCCCTAGGACAAAAGACAAGCAGCACTTTTTAAAAGTCTTAAAGGGACAAGGACTTAACAGGTGGATAAAATCGTCCCGGCACACTCAGCCCAGCAGGCTGGGAAACTTAAGGAACTTCAGGTACCCTAACCCCCTGGGGAGTAATGCAGCCCTGAAGCCCCTCACAGCGATAAGCAACCTGCCATTCATTCCCCCCGGCAGGCACTGTAAGCAAACCGGCTGACAGCTGCGGAGCAGCCAGAGAACAGTCTCGCCCACAGCAACCACAGAGAGTCTTCCCCCAGCACGCAGTTAACCAGGACAGACCCAGAGGCTACTGCTGGTGTGCAGCTGACCAGCACAGACAGAGGAAGCTGGAACAAGGTTCAGAAGGCATGAAGGGGTGCCATTCTCGCAGGAGAGCACACCTGGCACATCTGCAACCCTCCGCAGGGATCTAGGCTATCCCAAGAGCTGCCTTGCCCATAGCAGCTAAGGGGATTATCCCAGAGACTGCTCCCCATGTGCAAGTAAATGGCACAGGCAGCAGAAGCCAGAGCAAGGTATAGAAGGCACGAAGGGGCGCCATTCTCACAGAACACATCCATTGCATCTGCAAATCCCCAGCACTGCACTCTAGGCTATCCCGAGGGATGCCCCACCCACGGAAGCTCAGAGATTATCCCAGAGACTGCCCCTGTGTGCAGGGAACCAACACTGGCAGTGGAGAAGGGCAAGGCAACCAGCAAGCAGAAAGGGACTTTTTTCTCCCAGCTGACACACGCAACACCTGCCTATGACCACTTCTATCGCCATGAAAAGGCAGAAGAATCTGGCCCAGTCAAAAATCACTCAGACAACCCCAAAGAGAGGGCCTGGGGAGAGAGATATAACCAATCTTCCTGAAAAAGAATTCAAAATAAAAGTCATAACCATGCTGATGGACCTGCAGAGAAATATGCAAGAGCTAAGAAATGAACTCCAGAGGGAGATAACAGAAATGAAGCAATTGATAGAAGTTCTTAAGAGCAGAAAGGACAAGGTGCAAGAAATTGTTAATGGAATAGAAATCAGAGAAAAGGAATACAGAGAAGCTGAGGCAGAGAGAGATAAAAGAATCTCTAGGAATGAAAGAATATTAAGAGAACTGTGTGACCAGTCCAAAAGGTATTCGCATTACAGGGGAACCAGAAGAAGAAGAGAGAGAAAAAGGGATAGAAAGTGTCTTCGAGGAGGTGATTGCTGAAAACTTCCACAAGCTGGGGAAGGAAATAGTTTCTCAGACCATGGGAGCCCACAGATCTCCCAACACAAGGGACCCAAGGAGGACAACACCAAGATATACAATAATTAAAATGGCAAAGATCAAAGACAAGGACAGAGTATTAAAGGCATCCAGAGAGAGAAAAAAGATCACCTACAAAGGAAAACCCATCAGGCTTTCATCAGACTTCTCAACAGAAAACTTACAGGCCAGAAGAGAATGCCATGATATATTTAATGCAATGAAACAGAAGGGCCTTGAACCAAGAATACTGTATCCAGCACAATTATCATTTAAATTTGAAGGAGGGATTAAACAATTTCCAGACAAGCAAAAGTTGAGGGAATTTGCCTCCCACAAACCACCTCTACAGGGTATTTTAAAGGTACTGCTCTAGATGGAAGCACTCCTAAGGCTAAATAGATGTCACCAGAGAAAATAAAATCAAAGCAAAGAAAACAGACCAATCACCTACTAACTAAAGGCAAAGAATAAAATCAACTATCCACAAAAGCAGTCAAAGGAAACACAAAAGAGTACAGAATAATACACCTAACATAAAGAATGGAGGAGGAAGAATAAAAGGGAGAGAAATAAAGAATCATCAGACTGTGTTTATAATAGCTTAATAAGAGAGTTAAGTTAGATGGTTAGAAAGTAAAGAAGCTACTCTTGAACCTTTGGTAACCATGAATCCAAAGCCTACAATGGCAATAAGTACATATCTATCGATAATCACCCTAAATGTAAATGGACTGAATGCACCAATCAAAATACACAGAGTAACAAAATGGACAAAAATCAAGACCCATCTATATGCTGCTTACAAGAGACTCACCTCAAACCCAAAGAAATACACAGACTAAAAGTGAAGGGATGGAAAAAAATATTTCATGCAAACAACAGGGAGATAAAAGCAGGTGTTGCAGTACTTGTATCAGACAAAATAGACTTCAAAACAAAGAAAGTAACAAGAGATAAAGAAGAACATTGGGACAAAAAAAGACTCACAGACCAGTGGAATAGAATAGAAAATCCAAACATTAACCCAAACATATACAATCAATTAATATATGATAAAGGAGCCTTGGATATACAATGAGGAGATGACAGCCTCTTCAGCAGCTGGTGTTGGCAAAACTGGACAGCTACATGTAAGAGAATGAAACTGGGCTACTGTCTAACCCCATACACAAAAGTAAACTCAAAATGGATCAAAGACCTGAATGTCAGTCATGAAACCATAAAACTCTTAGAAAAAAACATAGGCAAAAATCTCTTGGACATAAACATGAGTGACTTCTTCATGAATATATCTCCCCGGGCAAGGGAAACAAAAGCAAAAATGAACAAGTGGGACTATATCAAGCTGAAAAGCTTCTGTACAGCAAAGGACACCATCAGTAGAACAAAAAGACATCCTACAGTATGGGAGAATATATTCATAAATGATGTATCCGATAAGGGGTTGACATCCAAAATATATAAAGAGCCCATGCACCTCAACAAACAAAAAGCAAATAATCCAGTTAAGACATGGGCAGAGGACATGAATAGACACTTCTCCAAAGAAGAAATTCAGATGGCAAACAGGCACATGAAAAGATGCTACACATCGCTGATCATCAGAGAAATGCAAATTAAAACCACAATGAGATATAACCTCACACCAGTGAGGATTGCCAACTTCCAAAACACAAACAACAACAAATGTTGGCAAGGATGTGGAGAAAAGGGAACCCTCCTACACTGCTGGTGGGAATGCAAATTAGTTCAACCATTGTGGAAAGCAGTATGGAGGTTCCTCAAAAAACTCAAAATAGAAATACCATTTGACCCAGGAGTCCCACTCCTAGGAATTTACCCTAAGAAGGCAGCAGCCCAGTTTGAAAAAGACAGATGCACCCCTATGTTTAACGCAGCACTATTTACAATAGCCAAGAAATGGAAGCAAGCTAAGTGTCCATCAGTAGATGAATGGATAAAGAAGAGGTGGTACATATACACAATGGAATATTATTCAGCCATAAGAAGAAAACAAATCCTACCATTGCAACAACATGGATGGAGCTAGAGGGTATTATGCCTAGTGAAATAAGCCAAGCCGAAAAAGACAAATATCAAATGATCTCACTCATATGTGGAATATAAGAACAAAGAAAAAAACTGAAGGAACAAAACAGCAGCAAACTTACAGAACCCAAGAACGGACTAATAGTTACCAAAGGGAAAGGAACTGAGGAGGATGGGTGGGAAGGGAGGGACAAGGGGGAAAAAGGGGCAGTACGATTAGCAGTCGTAATGTTGAGGGGGCGCAGGGAGGGCTGTACAACTCAGAGGAGACAATGATTCTATAGCATCTCACTACGCTGATGGACAGTGACTGTAATGGGGTTGGTGGGGGGGACCTGATGAAGGGGGTAGTTTAATAACCATAATATTGCACATGTAACTGTAGATTAATGATACCAAAATAAATTATATAAAAAATAAATATAAAAAAAAGAATGTAGGAGTCCAGTTTGAAAAAGACATATGCACCCCTATGTTTATCGCAGCACTATTTACAGTAGCCAAGAAATGGAAGCAACCTAAGTGTCCATCAGTAGATGAATGGATAAAGAAGAGGTGGTACCTATACACAGTTGAATATTATTCAGCCATAAGAAGAAAACAATCCTATCAGTTGCAACAACATGGATGAAGCTAGAAGGTATTATGCTCAGTGAAATAAGCCAAGCCAAAAAAGACAAGTATCAAATTATTTCACTCATCTGCGCAGTATAAGAACGAAGAAAAAACTGAAGGAACAAAACAGCAGCATTTTCACAGACCCCAAGAATGGACTAACAGTTACCAAAGGGAAGGGGACTGGGGAGGGTGGGTGGGAAGGGCGGGATAAAGGGGCATTATGATTAGCACACATAATGTAGTGGGGGGCATGGGGAGGGCTGTACAACACAGAGAAGACAAGCAGTGATTGTATAGCATCTTTCTATGCTGATGGACAGTGACTGTAATGGGGCAAGTGGTGGGGACTTGATGATGGGGGAAGTCTAGTAAACATAATGTTGCTCATGTAATTGTAGATTAATGATACCAAAAAAAAAACTGATCACAGTGCTTTTCTCTTTTTTTTTGCTCCTGGCCCAGTTTGCCAACTCCTAAAAATGGTGTTATGTACCATTCATTCACAAATAACACTTAAATATCAGTCAAATAAAAACATGCCCCAGAAATTAATCAACTGCCACTGGATAGAGAGAATTCTACAGGATTTTGATCATATTTTATATTCCATATTTAGTCAATATGCTTCTTAGAGCTAGAAATGTTATCCTGCATTAACAGAGAAGCCATTTTCCTTTCTGTTATATTGCAACTTGCACTGCCAGGACCTCCAGAAAGAACTCTCATTTGAGACCTACCTTAGCAGTGTCAGATGAGGTATAGGTGTGGTTCCTATCAGTTTGGTAGGGTATAAGATGGAATGTCAGAGCTGAAAGGCACCTCAGAGATAGTCTGTCTCTTTGATTCTCAAAGTGGGGCCCCAGGACCAGCAGCAGCTGGAGCATCACCTGGGAGCTTGTTAGACATGCACAATCTGGGCCCTAGAGCTGCTGAATCATTGTCTGAATTTTAAAAAGATCCCCAGTTGATTCCATTGGTTTGTGGGCTGGCACTTCAAATTTTGATAAGCACTGGTCATTCTAATCCACTCTCCCTTCCATTGTGTATTCTTTCTCCGGCATTTCTGGCAGGTGGATTCCAAGCCCCACCTCTGTTGAGAGTGGTGGTGGGGGTTGTTTTATGGGTTCAGCCCAAGAAGGGAGATGGAGGAAGCTATAGAGGAGAGATAAAGAAACTGAGCTGTGCTAGAAGTCCTCCAAAGTTTCAGCCAACCCCATAGGTAGCTATGGAGCTGGGGTGGCCCTCAATATCATCCCAACTTAGGGTAAGAATGTTCAAGCCTTCAGTCAGTCCCGGGACTGGATGCAGACTACTCTGGAAGGAGGCCAGATCTTGGGCAAGGCAGTTTTTTGCAGTGGAGGCCATCTCCAAAGAGATTAACAGCCAAAGGCCATCTGCAGCTGAGGCAAGTAAGTGTTTCTTTCCTAAAGGGGGCCAGCATGTCATGCCATTCACCATAGTTGTTTCCTGAAAGCCAGCACTCTAGAAAATGGTGTATTACTGAAGCAGGTGTGGGCACACCAAAATCAATTCAAATGCTTCCTTGATGAAAGTGATGTTTTCTCATTCAGTCACCCCCAGACCTGAGGGAATATTACTGGCGAGGAGGCACCCACCACTTTCCATTCAGCGCAAGTACTAAGAGCTTCTTTGCCACAGAAATCACAAGGGGATTAGAAGGAATGTCGCAAGCTGTGAGGTTACCAGTATACCCTTTCAGATTAGTGAAGAAAAAGAGTCATTAGCACAAGATGAAGGCAGGGAGGATGAAGAATTTGTGCTCATTCCTTTACTTGTAATGCCATTTGTCACTTTTTATATTTGTCCTTGTGCTGCTGTCATTTACACAAGGGTTGGGGATAATCTGTGCATAGTAGCTGTCCAATAAACATTTATTTAAAGAATGAATCAAGTAACATCATAAAAGCCACTCCCCTACTCAACCAGGTGAAAGAAAAAGTAGTGTTGGAGAATTAGTGGGTAAAGTGTACTTTATAACTTTACTTTTTCTCGTGGCTTATTATCTTAAATGTTCTGGGTGGTGACTTTTGCTTGACCACTAAGAAGATATATGTGGCTAGACTCATTAAGCAGCAGTCACACCTGTTCTTACCTCTGATGGTGTCCATTTCTGTTTGTGTTCCAGAAATGGTAAGTTAAAATCCTACTTTGCATTGAGCCCTTGTTCACTGTACTGTCTGCTTTCCCTGTGGGTTGCCAGGAACCAGTGGTGAAGGTCAAGGCATATGTCTCTGACAGCGATGATATTTTCAAAGCTTGTTATTTCAGCAATGAAAACAAATAAGAAAAAGCAGAAAATAAAATGTCCATTGAATGCATAGTATCTAAACACTGTCGGTGTTATTTGCCAGCCAGCAGATGAGTCCTGTGAATGAGAAACTTCTAAACTGAAAGGTTCCCCATGGACAGCTCAGATCATTTTCTTTGTCTTTCTGTCCAAATGTTTCTGATGAAACATACCCAACTGACTTATCATAAGATGATGAGCCACATCCTCCTTAGCAAGGCTTCCAAAGCCTCACAATTCAGCCCCAGTCTCCTCTTCTAGTTCCAACACCTGCCATTCTTACCCACAGTCACAATGATACTTCTGGCTCCTCCAAACCTTTTCAGTTATCAATCTTATCCACACTTTTGCTATTCCAGGGATCACAAAAAGATGACCATAGAGACCAAGCAATTTAAACCTGTGAGGTGGGGCAGTGTGAGAAGATAGGAAATGTTGCTGGATGGAGCTGAGCTGATTGGAATGATTTGCAAGGCAAGATGAGTAGGCTTGTTATTAGGGTGGGAGATGGGACTGAGCAGAGGAAAAGAAAGCAGGATATTAAGTGTTACAACTACTGTTGGTTCCCCATCCATATTCCCTTGACCCACCCAGGAAGCTTCAGTGGACAGTTCATTTATTCTCATTGCACATCTACAAGACTTTCTATGTCAAACACCTTGACTGCCCAAGGGCTTTCTGGTTCTTTTTTTTTAATGTAATTTATTTTATTATCATTAATTTACAATTACATGTGCAATATTACGATTATTAAACTACCCCTTCATCAGGTCCCCCCCACCAACCCCATTACAGTCACTGTCCATCAGCGTAGTGAGATGCTATAGAATCACTACTTGTCTTCTCTGAGTTGTACTGCCCTCCCCGTGCCCCCCCAACATTACATCTGCTAATCGTAATGCCCCTTTTTCCCTCTTATCCCTCCCTTCCCGCCCATTTTCCCCAGTCCCTTTCCCTTTGGTAACTATTAGTCCGTTCTTGGGTTCTGTGAGTCTGCTGCTGTTTTGTTCCTTCAGTATTTTTTCTTTGTTCTTATACTCCACATATGAGTGAAATCATTTGATACTTGTCTTTTTCGGCTTGGCTTATTTCACTGAGCATAATACCCTCTAGCTCCATCCATGTTGCTTTCTCTGGTTCTTAAGAGAATGCTCAGCTCCCCTGCAGGACAGACTGGAAATGTCCAGGACTTAACCCTTTTGGGAGAAGCCATCAACCAAAGAGAGATGAGAGTTGGCAGGTAAATACCCACATTTCCTGCCTCTCAATTCTGTCCTCAGTGGGAATATGCCCACCACACTTGCCCACAGAGGTAAATGGCTCATCTATGCCCCCTTTATTGGCATCCTGCCTTCCTTGTCTCATTTCCTTTCTTCTTCACCGTGCTTCTGGCAGTAACTACCCAAAGAGGCTGCCCCCAAATCCCCATCTCAAGGTCTGCTTTTGGGAATGGTGGAGGATGAACCAAACCAAGATAGTTTCCTAGACATGCAGAAGAGTGGTGAGAAGTCTAAAATAGGAAGCATCCCATAAGAAAAAGAGGATGGAATATCAATACAGCCCCACTTACTAGAGTCTGAGGGACAGGGGAGAGGGTCTATCCTCCTTTCTCTAGGTAAGTTCAGCCCAGCTGGACCCAAAGCTCAACAGAGGGCACTATATAGATGACTTTATTGGAATATTTACCTTGTCCAACTCTCACTTAGTTTATATTTCCCTCTTAGAAAATTTAAATGGAATTGAGGTTTAACTCTGAGAAATTTATGTCAGACTAAAAACCTAGCTTGATAAAGTTGAGCCATAAAAATATTGTTTTTGCAAATAAACAGCAACGTTTTCTTCCCATCTGAAGTCAGGTGGAGAGGAAATAAATTAGAAGGTGGCAAATGCTCTGCATCCCAACCATTGTTTATGGCTCTCTTTACTTAGCTATTCTAAATCATGCATTGCCTCTAAGGGTCATAAAGATATCACTGTCTCCACTCAGCAAGAGAAATGAGAGGTGAGGAAGGAGAATGTTATTTTGCAGGAGGGGAAACAGAACTCTGGAGAATTATCTGGACCTGCATCAAAGTAACTGACTGACCAGAGAGTTTGCATTCAGAGCATCAGAATTTCAGCCATTTGCTTAATCTTGAAGACCCAGAAATGGATGAGATGCCAGGCCTTCTGCAAACACAGTCACAGCCAGATCACTAGTATCTTCCGATTAAGTGATATTACCCAACTCTTCCCTACTGAGAAATATTTTAGATAATGTAATTGCTTGCAATCCCCAACCAAGAGTCTTCTGAGAGAATGGTATGAATAAGAATTCAGTTCAGGCCATGGACTCCTTTAAACAGTATCTATAATGTGTAGGCACTGTACAGTACGATGGGTGTCCAGGTGGTTAATAAAGGCACCAGCTTTCTGTGAGTGGTTCCTTACCTCCTCTGCCCAATGAGTGTACCCAGACCTTGGCAGCAATTGTCATTCTGGAACTTCCTGTCTGAATTAGTTATATTTAATGAGACCTATAGTGATTCATTAATAGAGGACTTTATGAAGAAAACCAAAAAGTACATTGAAAATAACTGAATCCAACTTTGGTAGCAATTAAAATATATGATTCCTTATATATTCATGTGATATCATAAAAATCCTAGCATTGCACATGCTATATATATTTGTGATATGTACATCTAAAACTCTCAGAACCACCATACCTTGATCACTTTGTATGGGCCAGGTACTGTGCTAAGTATTTGTATTCATTAACTCATTTAATACTAACAAAATCCTATGCAATAGTTATTATTACCATCATCCTGAAAATAAAGACAATGAAGCTTGGAGGGCTAAATCAACTTGCCCAATGGCACATAGTTAAGAAGTGGTGGGAATGGGACTTGAACCCAGACCAGTAATTCCAAAGTCTATGCTGTTAATTGCTACATTAAAAAAAAATTAATTTCCAAACTCTCCTCACTTTATTTAACTAGGTGCACAGACAGGATTAGAGATTTACCTCATCTTTGAAATAAGATTACAAGGCCCTCAAGAAAAGATATGCACTGTTTTCTAGCTTATTAACAGACATTGTTGAACTTTTGTTAGATGCAAGGAATACTATACCATGTACCTAGGAAACAAAGGAAAGCAGGACAGAAAGCCCTTCTTCACACTGAATTTTATTTATATCTATCTGTATCTGTATCCACATCTCCCTCTCCACCTATACCTATGCTCTAAACCAGAGGAATTGGTGTAACTCACATAGCGTGGACATGAAATGGTCCAGCACCAAATCCCAGGATCCTAGGGCCAAGGAGGATGTTCAATGCTTCCTTAAGATATAATAAAGGGGGAAATTTCTGGGTCATAGGGACATGTTTTGATGTTGAACTGTAAAGAAAGAAGAAAGTATATCTGTTAAACATTGTGGCTCTGAAATCAGACAGACCTTGTTTCAAGCCATGGCTTCAACAAAACTGTGATCTTTACTAACGGTGTAATTTTGGACAAGCTACTTAACACATCTGTATTAGTTTTCTAGGGTTGCTGTAACAAATTACCAAAAACTGGGAGACTTAAAATGACAGAAATGTATTCTGTCATAGGTCAGGAGGGCAGAAGTCCTAATCAAGGTGTCGGCAGGGTTGGTTCCTTACACCCATCATGGGACTAGGAACCTGCCCTACTCTTGTAAGACCTCATTTTAGTTATATCTGCAAAGACCCTATTTCCAAATTAAATCACATTCTGAAATTCTGGGTGGACATGAATTTTGGGGGTACACTATTAATCCTACTGTACCCCCTAAGCCTCAGTTTCCTCACCTGAAAATGTGGACAATAGTAGAACTTCCCTTATAGAATTATTGTCAAAATTAAATGAAAGAATACATGAATATTCTCAGTACATAGTAAGAGCTCAATAAATGTTAACAATAAGTAACAGCTGTAACCTGTTATATATAACCTGTGATATTACCTTACCATAAGGCACAACAGGCTCCATGGCCACTCTGAGCAGAATAGAGGCCTAAGGCAGACAAATAAAGGACTTTGGGATGAGAGGTATCTGGAGCATGCTCTGAGATTTACTTTACTTCAGTGAATCCTAGGAAGAGTTTCTGCATTGCATGAAATAAGGGATAAATCATTTAGAAACAGGAATAACAGAGCAATGTAAGTAAGGCATTGGTCAAATGTATGCCAAGTATAGGGACTGAACAACTGCAGATAGACCAGCTGAATTCTCTACAATTAATATAATAGCTCTTCCATTTTAACTGGCATAGCTTAAAGAATAGAATAGGACCATGAGAAAAGAATGTAGGTAACCCAGTGTTTCAGTTATCTATTGTTATATAACAACCCACCCCAAAGTTTAGTGGCTTACACCAACCATAATCATTTATTCTTTGGAAAAGCAGGTCTAAAACTAGAGTTCTATAAATGTTTGGTAGAATTCTTCAATGAAACCACCTAAGCCTGTAAATTGCTGTTTTTGAAAGCTTTCACTTACAAATTCAATTTCTTTAATGGTTATAGATCAATTTATGTTGTCTATTTCATCTTGGTAAGTTCAGGCAGTTCGTATTTTTTGAGGAATTAGTTCATTTCATCTAAGCTATTGATTTCGTGAGTGTAAAGTTGTTCACGATATTTCCTCATTAGCCTTTTAATGGTTGTAGGGTGTGCAGTGATATCCCATTTCATTCCCGATATTGGTGTTTTGTGCATTCTCTTAATCTTTGTCAATCTTGTTAGATGTTTATCTATTTAATTGACTTTTTTAAGAACTGATTTTTTAATTCATTGATTTTCTCTTCTTTTCCTGTTTTTAATTTCATGTATTTCTGCTCTTACCTTTATTAGTTCCTTCCTTCTCCTTGATTATGATTTATTTTACTCTTATTTTTATAATATCTTGAGGTAGGAGGTTAGATTATTGACCTGATACCTTTCCTCTTTTCTAATGTAATAATTTAGTGCTGTAAAATTCACTCTTGCAACTACTTTAGCTGCATTCCCCATATTTTGATATGTTATATTTTCATTATGTTCTTCTGTTTTTTCATTTCCTTTGAAACTTCCTCTCTGACCCATGGATTATTTCTAAATGTGTTTAATTTCCAAATGTTTTTATATTTCCTGTTGTCTTTCTATTATTGCTCTTTCATTTGATTCTCTTATCATCAGAAAACATACTGTATATGTATAGAGGCAACATATCTCAACATAATAAAGGTCATATATGACAAAACCACAGCTAACATCATACTCAGTGGTGAAGAGCTGCAAGCTTTTCCTTTAAGATCAGGAACAAGACAAAGATGCCTACTCTCATTACTTTTTTTCAACATAGTACTGGAAGTCCTAGCCATAACAATAAGACAAGAAAAAGAAATAAAAGGCATCCAAATTGGTAAAGAAGAGGTAAAACTGTCATTATTTGCAGATGACATGATATTATATATGGAAAACCCTAAAGACTCTACCAAAAACATATTAGAACTAACAAATGGACTCAGCAAAGTCACAGGATACAAAATCAATATACAGAAATCTATTGCATTCCTAGATGCTAATAATTAACTAGCAAAGAAATCAAGAAAACAATTCCATTTACAACTGTGTCAAAAAGAATAAAATAACTAGGAATAAACCTAACCAAGGAGTAAAAGACCTGTACTCTGAAGACTGTAAGATCCTGATGAGAGAAACTGAAGAAGATGCAAATAAATGGAAATCTATCCCATGCTAATGAATAAGAAGAATTAATATTGTCAAAATGGCCATCTTGCCCAAAACAATTTACAGATTCAATTCAATCCCTATCAAAATATCAATGGTGTTTTTCAATTAACTAGAATAAATCATCTTAAAATTTATACGGAACCACAACAGACCATGAATAGCCAAAGCCATCTTGAGAAAGAGCAAAACTGGGGGTATCACACTCCTTGACTTCAAGCTATATTACAAACCTACAGTGATTAATACAGTGATGACACAAGAACAGATACATAGATCAATGGAACAGACTAGAGAACCCAGAAATAAACCCACGTATATATGAGCAATTAATATATGACAAAGGAGGCAAGCATACAGAATGGGAAAAAAGAAGGTCTCCTCAATAAATGTTAGGAAAACTGGACAGCTACATGCAAGTGAATGAAACTGGATTGCTATCTAACATAATGCACAAAAGTAAAATTGAAATGAATTAAAGACCTAAGTATAAGACAAGAAACCATAAAATTCATAGAAGAAAACATAGGCAAAAATCTCTTGAACATAATCATGAGTCATTTTTTTCTGGATATTTCTCCCTGGACAAGGGAAACAAAAGCAAAAATAAACAAGTGGGTCTACATCAAACTAAAAAGCTTCTGTACATCAAAGGAAACCATTAACAATATAAAAGACAACCTACGATATAGAATATACTCTCAAATGATATATCCTATAAGAGGCTAACATCAAAAATATATAAAGAACTCATATGACTCAACACACACACACAAAAAAAACAAATAACCTGATTAAAAAATGGGCAGAGGTCCTCATTAGACATTTTTCCAAAGAAGACATACAGATGGCCAACAGGCATGTGAAAAGATGCTCCACATCGCTAATCATCAGGGAAATCCAAATCAAAACCACAATGAGATACCACCTCACACCAGTTAGAATGGCCACTATCCAAAAGACAAGATATACTGAGTGTTGGCAAGGATAGAAAGGAACCCTCCTACTCTTTTGGTGGGAATGTAAATTGGTGCAGCCACTGTGGAAAGCAGTATGGAGGTTCCTCAAAAAACTAAAACCAGAAATACCATACAACCCAGTAATTCTGCTTCTAGGAATTTACTCAATGAAAACAAAATCTCTAATTTGAAAAGATATATGCACCCCAACACTTACTGCCATTGGTTATTTACAATATCCAAGATATGGAAGGAACCAAAGTGTCTGTCAGTAGATGAATGGATAAAGAATATGTGGTACATAATGCAATGGAATATTATTCAGTCATAAAAAAGAAAAAATTTTGCCATTTGTGACAACATGGCTGGACCTAGAAGGGTATTATACTAAGTGAAATAATCCAGGCATAGAAAGACAAATACTGTGTGATTTCACTTATATGTGGAATCTAAAAACAAAACAAAACAATGCAAAAAAAAATGAACCAAACAGTAGTAGACTCAGAGACACTGAGAAATGACTAGTGGTTACCACGGGGGAGAGGGAGGGGAGGAGGAGTGAAATAGGCAAAGGGGATATAGAGGCACAAAATCTCAATCATGATATAAATTAGTCATAGAGATGAAAGTACAGCATAGAGAATATAGTCAATGATTCTGCAACATCTTTCTATGTTGACAGATAGCAACTACACTAGTTGGGGTGATCACCTAATAATGTAGATAACTGTCAAATCACTATGCTTTATACTTGAAACCAAAATGATATTGTATATCAGCTATACTTTAAGAAAAAAAGGAAATATAGTATACATGATTTCAATTATTTTAAATTAGTTGAGGCTTGATTAATGGCTTGAGATTTAGGGTAACTTGGGCACTTGAAATTTTCCATGGGTACTTCAAAAATGTGTATGCTACTGATGTTGAGTAGAGTGTTCTATATATGTCAATTAAATCCTGGTTGATTATGTTCTGTTCTTCATGTTTACCAATTTTCTGTCTAGTAGGTCGATCAGTTTCTGAGAGTGTAGTGTTGAAGTTTGCAAGTATAATTGTGGATTGACCTAAATTTCCCTTTAAGCTGTCAGATTTTGCTTCAAAGATTTTGATGTTGTATGTTGTTTTGCACATATACATTTAGGATTATTATGTCTTTTTAGTGAATTGATTATTTTATCATTATATAATGTCCTTCTCTATCCCTGATAATTTTCTTTGCTCTCAAGTTTATTTTATAACTTAAAAAAAGTTAATGTTCACATGGTATAACTTTTTCTATCCTTTTACTTTCAATCTATATATGCTGTTGTATTTAAAATGAGCCTCTTGTAGACAGAGTATAATTGGATCATTTTCTGTTCACTCTGCCAGTCTCTTAATTGGTGTATTTAGGCCATTTACATGTAAGATTATTATTGATAGGTTCAGGCTTAAGTATACCATTTTAGTACTTGATTTTTGTTTGTTTCCTTTGCTTCTTGTTTCTGTGTTTATATTTCCTTGCCTTCCTATGGGTTACTTAGATATATTTGAAGATCCCTCTGCTCACTGTCCGTTAAACATTCCTTGTGCCTCTAGTCAGCATACCTTGGCCTATTCCACTGTTCTCATGGATCTGTCCTTCTTGCTTCTTTAGTTTTCTCAGGTCAATTCAGTCTTCAAGTCCTTCCTTCCCCACGAAGGCTGCACAACCCACTCCAAGTCATAGCCAGTACTCACTGTCTATGCAGGCAGTTTTGTATTTGAAGTGCCTGGTAATCATTTTAAATTTACTGTTAAATTCATCCTTCTGACTCTTGTACAGCATTAGCAAACTATGGAACACATATAATGAGGTTATATGTTGACTTTCTATACATTTTCAGTTCTCCCACAAATATCTCCTAAGAGTCCAAAGTGTACAGAATGTAAGCTACACTGGGTGTTGGGCACAGAAAGGTGAACAGAGCACAGTCCTTGTCTGGATGGAGTTCATAGTCTAGCAGGGGTACAGACACCTTCCTGGGCAATTGCAATGTGTCATGTGTCATGATGGAGGAAGTACAGAGTGCTGTGAACCTAGGCTGGGATGGTGAGGAAAGACTTTCCAGAGGGAGAGATAAGAAAGAAATCTAGGACCCAAAAGACAGGAGGGGTAAGCCAGTGAAGGCAGGGAACATATTCCAGTTGGGGGCACCCAGAGGTGGGGCATAGCAGAGTGCACAAGAGAAACAGGCTGGAGTTAAAAGAGCAAGGAAAGGAGATGGGCAATGACAGTGGGAAGGAATGCCAGGGCCATATCATGCAGGGTCTTGTAAGTCATGCCAAAGGGATATATGGGTTAGATGGAGAGTGATCATATACTTTATTATTCGTACCAGAATACTTTCTCTTTTTTACTGTGGTAAGAACACTTAATATGAAATCTACCCCTTAACAGATTTTTAAGTGTACAATACAGTATTGTTATCTATAGGCACAATGTTGTGCAGAAGATCTCTCTCAAACTTATTCATCTTGCATAACTGAAACTTTATACCTGTGATTAGCAACTTCCCATTTTCTGCTCTGCCCATCCCCTGGCAGCCACCATTCTGTTCTTTGCTTCTATGAGTTTGATTATTTTAGATACTTCATATGAGTGGAGTCATGCAGTATCTGTCTTTCTGTGACTGGCTTATTTCATTTAGCATGATGTCCTCAAGGTCCACACATGTTTTCACAGATGACAGGACCTCCTTCTTTCATAAAGCTGAATGATTTTGTGTATACATTCTTTTTATTCATGCATCAATCAATGGGCATTTAAAGTGTTTATACATCTTGGCTGTAGTGAATAATGCTGCAATGAACATAACAGTGTTAGTATCTCTTTGAGATCCTGATTTCAATTCTTTTGGACAAATATCCAGAAGCATAAATGTTAGATCATATGGTAGTTCTATTTATAATTTTCAGGGGACCCTCCATACTGTTTTCAATAATGGCTGTTCCGATTTCCATTTCCTCCAACAGTGCACCTCTTTCTCTCTCTCTCTCACTTCCTCTTCCAGACACCTTCTGTGAACTATATTAGTGCATGCTGCAGGGAGAGGCAGTGACTCGCTGTGTCTTTCTGGTTTGGAGCAGGAAAGTTTGCGAAAAGGCTGTGAAAATCATGAGACTGCACCCTCTGCCATACACACACACCTTTCCCAAGGGACAAATAGAGTGCCGGTCACAAAGAGAATAAGAGATCCAAACAGCCTCCCCCACCTGCAACCAAGCGAGAACAGTCCAGAGCTTTGTTCTCTAGTCATTTGAGTTTCAGGCCTGCTCTATGGGGGCTACATTTGCATTGACTGTAAATATTCATTATTGTATTTAATTCCCATCCTGAATATCTTTCTGTTTCATTATTGTCTGTCTAGTGGGCTGAGACCGAGTCTGACTTTTTCTGTATATCTTCCCAGTCCAGCATCACATATAAATGGGCACTTAATAAGTGATTTTGGTCATGATGGCATAATTAAATCTTTTTGTATTGGAAATTACACATGCCTTGACTCCAGGGCTGGTCTAGTCTAATTGTGTTTGTGTTCATTTTCTTGCTTTTTCCTTTATCTTGCCTAATCCTGTCTTAGCAAAGTAGGCTTTAAATTCTAAGGAGGCTC
>JAVSCE010017815.1:0-74811 GCA_032199065.1 Smutsia gigantea | reverse complement strand
CTGCGGGGATGGCGTGTGAGGTACCTGATCACTGGGCACTTCAAGTGTGGCCAGAGCTGCTGGGGAGCTAAGTTTAAAATCTGATACAATTTTAATCCCTTTAAGTTAAATAGCCACCTGGAGCTCCTGGTACCACACTGGACAGCGCAGACAGGACTATCCTAGTCCTCTCTCCTCCCGATTAGGCCCTCGCTGCCTCACAAACTGACGTAACCACAGCCCCTGTCACTAAGGGGTGGTGACTCCCTATCCCACCATCTCTGACTTAAGTCAGTGTTCTTTGTTTATGCTAAAATGACATAATTTCATTCCCATTTGCTATGAGGTTTTCCTTTAAAAAAAAACCTGGCATAGATGCTATTATCTAGTGCCTTATTTGCATTAGGAAGATTATTTTATGTTTTTAAATGGGTTTTCTTACATTAATAGGTTTTTAAAAATTGGTGATGACAAAAAATATATTAGTTTCAGGTGTACAACATAATAATTTGATATTTGTATATTTTGCAAAATGATCATCACAACAATCCTGGTTAACATCCATCACCGTATATAGTTACAAATTTTTTTTTCTTGTGATGAGAGCTTTTAAGATCTACTCTTAAATAAAAGAAGAAAAGTCAAAGATTCATTCAATCCATTTGTGAGGGAACCAGCAGGATGACAAAGCTGAAGTATATATAATCACTGAAATACGACTGCAAAGCTAGATATAAGGCAGCTTAATATGCTGCTGGGCAATAAAACTTTGGGGAGTTATCTTTTCTACTGGACACATGATTTACAATGTATCCACCTCTAAGTTAACATCTGACTTCACAGAGTCTAGACCCTAATAGAAATAGTATTTATTTATAATAAATTCATAATAAGTTATAAATTCTGGCAATCATAAAAATACATAGTTATTAAAAACTACAAATAAATTAATTTATAATAGAGATCACTTGTACATTTCAGTAGAGCAGGGATTGGCAAACTATGGCCCACCCTGCCTTGGTGGGCTGAGTCCAGTCCGTCACCTGTCAACAGATTTCCTAGTATCAAATTGTCCTCCATAAATCCACGGGAGAAGACGCATCGTATGCCCTATTGATCGTGATCGTGCTTCCCAACACTGACTTTAGGACTGTTTAAACAACACATATGTGTGAAACTGGGCTACAGATTTCTTCTCATGTGCTCTCTTTGTCGGGCTTTGGAATTGGGTTAACTTCATAAATTGCTCCCCATACAACACTTTGTCTTTTATTCTTGTGATTCCTCATTCTAGATTGCTTAGTGCTTAACACATCGGAGGTGACCCATGACGCTCCATGGCTGTGAAACGAAGCAGATCAGCTGTCAGGATATGGAGGGATTTGCACACTGACAGGAAGGTCAGACTCAATGACCTGGATATTATGATCTAATAGTTGTTGAAAGCATGAAAATACTTCTGCTATTTCCTGCAGACTAAACAAAAATTTGAAGAAAATGCAATTTTCTCCAATGGCTGCCATCCTCTTTACCAAGGCTCTCATCTAACCTAATCATGGTAAATCTGAAAAGGGCGGCATTGGGGTATTACCTCCTCCTCTTCCTGCTCTTCCTCCTCTTCCCCTTCCTCTTCTCCTCTTCCTTCTTCCTGGGCATCTTTTCTCTTCTTCATGAGACTCTCGATGACCTCGGGATCCCACTGGTCTCTTCCGTATATGTGCCCTGTGCTACTGTGTTGCCTTTGTCCAGAAATTCTTTGGCATAAGTCATAGTCAGGGCACTAAGAAACAACATTAGTGATCACTTAAAACATTTTGAATGTGCTTTTTTACTTCCTACCCAGATATGATGCAATCAATACATAAATCAAATCTCCTTAAAACCCTGAGCAAACGCAGTATCGTAAATGGCATGTTGTACCTGGAGTCATGCCTTGAGAGGCCAAGACACAACTTTTATGTTGTATCAATACTTTGTCTGAAATTGATGAATGTGAGAAAGTATCTGAAGTTTTGTGATGAAAAAAGAGGGTTAGAAGAGTTAAAAGAGTTAGAGAATCAGAATAAAAATTGGTTCACTCTGCAAAAGTACATAGGACTCACATTAGTTTGGGAAGGCTGAGAATGGAGGAAAAGCGGGGAGCTAATACATATTTCCAATGAAAAAATGGTGTATTTACAACATTTACCATCATTCACAACCTCATGGATAAAGAATTCTATACAATGGCTGTCATGAATGAGGCCTGAAAGGTCATCCATTCTAGTCTAACCTTCATATAATTAAATGTTTTATAAATGAGAAAACTGGATCTGGATAATAAAACAAGCCAAACTAAAGTCTAGGAGAACTTTTAGTGTTTCAAAGTACATTCACACGTGTACTATTTCACTCAATTCTTAAAACACCCTGTAAGAGAAGCAGCCCGATGTCATGATCAAAGCCAGTTTGCAGATCAGTGATGGATGGCTCGGGCACGTTAAGAATCTGGTACCGGATTCCATCGTCATGAGGGGACCACGACTTGGAGCCAAGTCTGCAGAGACGCTGCCTGAAGGGGGACTCTAACGACACCTGGTGAAGAGGACATGGGCCCAGGCATGCACCCACAGGCGCAGAGCACCGCGGGCTGAGGAAGCTCAACCCAGCCCCGTGGCTGAGGCGTCATTATTATCTCCCTAACCACTCACACTTTGTGAGAACATTTCTTGCATTTCACTGCTATCAAAAAGAATGATTAACTGTACTAGGAAAGCAACTAATAGCCTTACCTTAATATTAATGATAACATCAGGTTTCAAATTTAGATTTTTAATTAGTTCTATCTGCTGTAACGTTGTCATGGCATCTTGCGAAAGTGATGGCATTTCAGTGATAATATAACCTGTGGAATAAAATAATTTCTAAAGTTTTACAATGTTATCACTCGATGATAGAGCATGGATTTGTTATTACTGCTTTATAAACTATCATCTAGTTACTGATAAATGCTAATGCAGGTCTTAAAATCATCTGTCAAAAATTTATGATTAATACTTAAGGTTATTGCCACACGAAGTATAACCTGAACAATGTTTTTCTGATAATAAATAAATAAAATCACAGGCTGAGGAGGAGCTATCTTTAAAAATACCAAATCAATTTACTTTAGGCCCATTTATTTCCTTTCCTAGGAAGAAAATTCCAACCTGATAATTCTTCTAACTCATGTTAGGAAAGCTTATATAATGAATGTAAAGATACATTATAAGGGTTGCATGGTGTATTATTTTTCTTTCTCAAATTATTTCATAACAGAATATATATGTATAAAATGTTTATGTGAGTTATACAGAGTAATGAAACACCCATGTACCCCCATATAACTTAAGAGACAGAACATTAGAAATATGATTTTGTCTTAGCACATTTATTGGTTGCATCCCTACCCAGAAACTAAATCTTCTCATTTAATTCACTGTTTGTCATCATCACATTAATTTCCTTAATACATTTCTTTCATTATGTCACTCTCTTGTTTGAGGAACTTTCTTCTTATTAATAAAGTCTCAACTCCTTCAGTGGGAATTAAAACCCTCCAATCAATTTTTCTACTCTTTAAATAACACATTTGCTTTCTTGCACAGCTCTGCATGTACCGCCACAGGCAGAGCAGGCACCCTCCAGTGGACGCCTGGCCGGTATCACCCTCACCAGGCGAGAACCGAAAGGCTGTCACGAGACTGCCCAGGGGGAACCAAGCAGCCCCTGTAATCACTTTGCTCACTCTTCCTGACATAGTGAGGAGAAGGTATCCCTGTTCCCACAGAGCCGAAGACAGCAGAGACATCGGGTAGCTTAGCATCAAGCCTTGAGAGCTGTATGGCCTCAAGCCAAACCAACAAGACTGGACACTGGTGACCCACAATTTGCAAGATAATCCACCGCGTGATACAGCTGGGGCAGGAAATGCCTGACCAGAGCTTCCAGCCACTACTGGGGAGGAGCATTCCCGGAATCCAGAAGCAGGAAGCAGAGAGGGGCTTCTCAGATGCCCAGGCATTGATTGTCCCTTTTTCTCCGGGGTGAGGATGCACTTCATGGAAGCGGACTTTGGCTCAGGGCCATTACAGCAGGAGTTGTGAATGAAAGGAGTGTAAGAAGAGACTGTGTGAGTTCCTTCTAAGTAGTGACATAAGTTCCAAGCAGAAAAGGGCTCTGGTACAGAAAACATTAAGATTGAGCCTGGCAATGCTCCACTGTGCACTGTCCCCAGCTGCACTCATCTGTCAGCAGAGACTCTGGGGTCATCAACCATGCAGCCGTGCCCACCCCTCACCCAAGTTAACATCCCTGATTCGAAAGTCCTTTGTTTCTACCATCTACCAGGCTGCTGGGTGAGACCAAATGGCAGAAAGAAGCCTTGCTGAGCACAGACTTTTAAGCACAGCAGGGAAGTAGGCTCCAAAGTTCCTCTGGGGATGCTGTGGGGTAGGTGAGGGGAGTCTGGGCAGAAGGAGCTCTTGCCTCCCCTGCAGCCTTTAAAGGACCCCAGTGTTGCAGCCTAGAATGTGGCCACATGATGGTGCAGCCCTCAGCTCACGGAATCATTTATGCCACTTCTCCTCTGCCTGTCCTCAGGACACCTACCAGCACACGGGGAGTCTAGGGGACAAAGGAATATGGTAAATGATACAGGAGATACATTCAGCAAAATCCAGAATGCAGGAAACTCTACAAGCCAAATAACCAAGTTCTTCAACAGAGAAAACACAAGGTGATAGAAAGAGGTAAGGAGACCTTACAGATTTAAAGGGTTTGAGACATACCAATTAACTGCAGTGTGTAAAACCTGGTTGGATCAGGCTTAAAAAAAAAATGAAACTAGAAAAAAAACATATGGGACAAATAGTGAAATCTGACTACAGACTGGTTAGTAGATGATTTATTATTAATTTTATGGGTACGATAATGATAATGTGATAGTTTAAAAAGAGTCCCTATCTTTTTGAGACACATACTAAAACATTTGCAGGTGAACTGATATGATATGCATTAGCTTCAAAATAAGGTAGGTTGGGGGAGTATAGGTAGGGGTTTGTATGAAACAAGATTAGACAAGCATTGTTGTCATTGTTGAAGTGGGTGATGGACACATGGAGGGGATTCTATATCAATCTCTTTACATTTCTTTGAAATTTCCAATAAGAAGTTTAAAAGGTTATGAACACTGTGATGGTATAGCTGAGTAGGTTTTAGCTGAGGAGGTTTAGTTTTTTCTTCTTGTCAATATGTGTAATTTATACCATCTTGTAGCCATGTAAATCATTCCAAATTTTTCAAGAGATAAGATAAAGTATAAACAAAAAGGTATTTGCCTACCTACTTTATACATACTTCAGTTCCAATCACTATGTTTTTTTTTTACTGAAGTATAGTTGATAACAATCTTATATTGGTGTCAAGTATACAACATAGTGGTTCACCAGTTACCCACATTATTAACTCCTCACCCCTACTAGTGCAATTACTATCTGTCAACATGGGAAGATGTTACAGAACCATTGGCTGTATTCTCCATGCTGCATCACTATGCTTTTTGAGGTCATTTATTGACTATGTTGGAATTCTGTGATTGTTCTTTTTAACTTTTTATTCATTCAACCTCCCACATTCTGGGTGTTTTTCCCAAGTTCATCCTCTTTATCACTGATCAACAGATGAACGGATGGATGGATAGTGTATGTATACATATATACATATTTTTGTATATAATAGATGATATATAGATATCTATATATGGATGGACAGACATAGTTCTATATACAATCTATGTAAAGAGAGCCCTTTCTACCTACAGGCATAGATGCTATAGGTAGATATCTACATACGGACAGACAGACATAGCTGGTTCTATATACTCTACGTAGAGAGCCCTTTCTACCTACAGGTATGGATGCTGCAGACAGTGTGTGGAGACAGGTCTGCTTTGCTGTCTCCATTACTGATTTGCTTTGGCAACCATGGTTTTTACTTTACTGCATTTTTTTTACCCCTGTAATTTTAATAGGCCCAATGTCCTCTCCTAACTTACTGAGAATATAAAGCAGCTTTCTAAATTTTTCTTCTTTCATTCAAAAAATCTATTTCAGGTGGATTTTCTCCTAAGCACATCTTTATTCTCCTTCCTCCTTCTGCAAACATTACCAAGTTTGCTCTTTTCTTTTTAGCCATTCTGAGCTTTGGTCACCTTTATCTTGAGAATAGGTCCAAGGTCCCTGCTTGGCATCTGTCCAAATACAACTGAGGTTTCTTGGGTCCAGAGTCAGAGGGTGGACTGAACAGGCAGAAGCCAATATTTGGAGCCAGATGGGAAGTAGGTGCCATTCTAGTTCCCACTCCTGCCCTTACATGTGGATTAACACAGGAAAACCTAACCATCAACAGGACTTAGTAATAAGACTCAGGGTGAATGGAAAGCGGCAGAGAGGCTGTCAGCACCAGAGGACCACAGCTTTTGCTGGGTAGTACACAGCTAAAAGAAGGTTGGATCATATATAATTTTTTATTTTTATTTTTGCAAAGGTAGAGTCTGAAGAATGAAGCAAATAAACAAGCAAATAAAACTATCTGAGGTGTTCATCTAAATTCAGACTCTGGGATTCCTGTGCCAGGGAAAAGAAAGAGCAACTCCAGGAATTATTTGTGCCTCAGCTAAGGCATGAGTTTTAAGGCTGCTTTGATAGCTACCAATGCATAAGAATAAACATACCAAAGTGAGAGACTTCCAGGGAGTTGAGCTTCTCCAGCATTAGCTTTGTGATAAGTTCATCTGGAATGCTTTGACCACTGAGCAGCAGTGACTGCAGCTAAGAACAAGCACAGATATTGAATATTGGTGCAGAGTATATCTGTGACACAGAGCTTTTTAAAAAATCACAGTAACTTTGAAACTTAGATTTGTTTACCATAACTCCTGACTCGGTTTCACTGGCAATCTGTTCTTCCAAAATTGGTAAAGCTAAAACATGAATTCAAAGTATTAGCACAAATTGTATTAGTATTAGAATTGACAAATTAAGAGACTTATCCCAAGTGCTTTGTAACCGGTAAAAAGATTAACATGTGTATATCACTTCAGAGTTTACAAACCACATTTATACACATTACGTCATTTAACCCCAACCAAAGTATAAGGCAGAAGAACGTATTCCACAGAGAACTTATCTCTGCCACTCACTAGCTAAAGGATCTTCGGTAGCTAACTTCCTAAACACCTCTGCTCCTTGCATGGTTATGCCCTGTGTAGAAGCATACAGGAGACTATGAAGATGAAATGAGGTTGCATATATTACAGGTACTTGGACCCTGAAAAGTATCACACAAAAGTGTACACTAGCATTACTGGTCCTGATACTTTTATAACCATTAATACATACACACACACACAACCATATCCAGAGCCCATTAATTATGCATCAAGAAATGTGAAAATAACACTGATTAGAAAAAGGGGTCCTGAGGCTGAAATGCCAGTGATTTATTTCCTTTTCAGGAGGAAATATTCCAACCCTTGATGGAAGACAACCTGGGATAGAAATGACAGGGTTATGACCTAGGGGAAGACTCAGGAGCTGAATTATATCCCTAGCTGCTAATAATCTATGAAACATTTAGTATTCTTTGAGATTGCCTACAGGTGAATTTTTTTGATCAAAGAAAATGGAAAAACGTAAAGCTTTTGTGTGTGTGTGTGTGTGTGTGTGTGCACATGCTACATGTCACCAAATTGTTCTCTTCCAAAACTGTAGCAGAGTAGAACCTTGTTTCAAAACATCTTTGCCAATAATGATGTAGAAACTTTAAAGATTCATTGACAACTTGATAAGCAAATATGGGTCAGTGTTATTTTAATTAGTGTTTTTTGGGTAACAATGATATTGAACTCTTTTTTCCTATATTTGTTTATTTTTATTTCTACTTTTTTGAATTGCCAATTAATTCTTTTGCTTATTTTTGTATTAGGCTATAGTTATATTGATTAAAAGAATATTTTATGTAAAGACACCAATCTTACACATTGCAAAGAATGCAAAGCAATTTATAAATAATAAAAAATAAAATTTATCATTGAAGATAAGTAAATCCTGGAAAACACTCCTGAGAGCAGAGATGAGTCCCTCCTTTTCTCTTCATTCATAGGGGATATACCTGCACCACCCATGTCCCCAAGAGTTCTAAGTTACAGAATTAAAGAACTGGAGGCAGAAGACTGGAGTCAAAGGCATTTCACAACCCCTCCTAAATGCTATGAACAAAACTAGGACTAACAGAGGGTTAAACACACTTAATGCTGTTATAAAGAGAACATTTATTGGGTTGATGATGACATGTAGGAAAGCACATACAGCAAAATGTTAATCATAGAATCTAGATGGTGATTAGATGGGTACATGATGCTCACTGCTAATTCTTTACATTTCTATGCATTTTAAAGTTTTTATAGTAAAATATTGGGGAAAAATGGCAGAATTTACCTTCTACATGAATACATTTCCATGCCTGTGTTATCTGACGGGCTAAGGTTGTCTTCCCAACCCCCTTAAAAAGAAAGATGTTATTTAAAACCCAACAGAACAGCAATTTGCCAGTGAAACAGATGTTTTCATTTTTAAAGATTTTATTGATGGTCACTGTTACATCAATGTTACTAGACAAATTTTTTTTCTCATAAAATAAATAAAGAACACACCCTAGATATTTATAGCCTCATTTTTCTCTACTACTTGTCACATTTGCCACATTTTATAAAGTGATATGAACAGAATTTTAATTAAGAAAAGCCCCGAAACTAGGACACTGTGCCATACGGCATTCTGGGTCTTTTACTCTGTTGATCATCAAATTTTGTAATTTTGAGTATATATCACTGCGATTATGTTGAGATTCATCATTTCATTTCCTTCCTAAAGTTTATAATCATTAATGTTTTGACAGACTTCCACTTAGTAACTTCCAAGAGCAAAAAATTCTTAACAGACATCTTTGAAAAGTATCATACTTTAAAGACAGAAGATTACTTTAATGAGGTAACATTTATATCTGACTACTCTCCTTGTTGACCTGGGAACTCTATTTCTAGAAACATCTGAAAGTCATTGGAAACATTTCTTGGTCCCAAGGTCCATATAAATTAAGTCAAACATGGTATCTGGCCCTTAGTCTCTGCTGCTCAGGAGGGGCTCTTTAATTAACCAGCTCAGGCTCTCTAACAGTAACTACCCACTAGCTCAGTGGTTGAAAAAAGCTCTTATCTAGAGGTCCTTACTCCAACTGCCTAGAAAGGAAGTTAAATTATGACCACATTTGGTGTCTTCCTGCTTTGTGGACAGACAACAATGTGTATGTCCACGAGGTCCAGTGACACACTGTGGTTCCCGGTGAGGCACACTGCTCCTCACTACCCTTAGAGATGAATGGAGAACCTCCCCGTTTGCCTCTGTAGTGCCCTGCCTTCACATACCCAGAAAGTTTCAGATGCAGACTGAGCCTCACCCAACCTTGGATCACGACCCCCTAATAGTTGTTCTGGTGCAGTGCTTTGATGATAAACAAAAGATAATGAAAGATAAATACAACCTAAGTTCCTTTTCAATTATGGTGTACAGTAAGAAAATTATGAGTTTATAATCAATATTATATATCAAATTTTAAGTTATTCAGTGAAAGTCTAACAAACACTCAAAAAATGAGCATACTATGTGCTTTTCACTCTTGTATGGTAATGGAAGATTATTATTTTAAAAATAAAAAGATTATATTAAATAATGAATTAGAAAAGATAACTTACCGGTTTCCCAAATACAACAAAGCAAACAGGTTTAGACAGCATCATGTTTTCTTCAGCTTCATCTTCATTAAATATATCTGCAAAAGGATGCTCTTCTGTCCTCTCTTGAGAATTCATGATACAAAATACTACAGTAAGAAGAGCAAGATTGTTAAAGCACCTAATTAGTGATAACTCATAGCAGTTCAGGGGGAACTAGAATATCCTGTGGATTTACTAAGCCTAAAAGATGTTCTACACCACTAACCACATGGACTTGGCCAATAATTACAAATAAATTAAACTTGTTAAAAAATTGGCTTTTACCTAGTTTGAGACAAAAAGCAAAATCCAGCAAAATGCTTATAAAAGACAGTCACCAAGTGTTTCTGAAAGACTAACTTAGGGGAATAAATGCATATATATGTGTATATATGGTGTATTCTATTAAAGATAAAATTAAATGGCTACACATATACACACATATGTATGTTATACATATACTTAATGCGATATGTGTACATGTATAGGGACTACTAAGGGCTCTAAAAGAAATTCTAATAGAAATCAGAAAAGCAGAACTGAAAAAAAATGAACATAATATATAATACAATTTACAAGGCGTAGCTAGAGTAGTATTTAGAAGCCTTAAGTACTTCTATTAGAACCAAAGAAAGCCTGAAAACTAAGATAAGCTCCCACCTTAAGGCATTAGAAAAACAGGAAAAATAGAAAAACATATTTTAAAAATTAATAAAATAGAAAACAAACATTATATAAAGAGGATCAATAAAGCGAGACAGTGATATTTTGGAAAGACTTAGAAAGCTTTTGTCAAGACTGGTGAAGAAAAGAAGGCACAGTGTTAGACATTTGTTTTTTGAAGTGTGTTTTCTTTTATCTCTAAACCAAGTTTTTTCTATTTTTTATTTCTAACTCTCATTATAATCAGAGAATGTTCTCCACATATTAGTTCGCTGAAATTCGTTGAGGCTTGCCTTGTAGCCTGGCACCTGGTAAATTAAAAACATTCCCTGTATACATGATTTACATTAGATGGATGTTGTGTTCTTTAAATGCTGTTTAGATCAAGTTTGTGAATTTATTGGTTAAATCTACCATAACACTTAATGTTTATTGTCTACTTGATCAAACAAATCAGGCATAGAAAGGGGGAAGGACTACAGAGATAATAGTGCTGCAGTTATAATACAGATAACAGGAGGCTATCATACACAAAGTTATCTCAAAGAAATATGAAAATTTAAACAAAATTGATAAATTCCTAGAAAAATCAGCTTCTTAAGGAAAAAAATTGAGAATGGTTCTATGGCTATTATGGAAACTGAGTCAGTAACTAAAAAAATCTCCCCAGAAAGAAACCAGATAGTTTTAATGAAGAGCTCCAAGTCTTACAGATACTCTTTCAGAGGAAAGTAAAGTGGAGACTTCTTACATCAGTTTATGGGTCTCCCATATCCTCCATCTTAAGGAATAGAATATTGTCAAAAAGCAAAATTATGTGCCAATTTCATTCATGAACAATATTTGAAAAACCCTAATCAAAATATTAGCAAATTGAATACAGCAATACATAAAAAAGACACACATTTTTTTACCAAGTTGGGTTCTCCCCAGGAACTGCAGGCTGGTTTAGTATGAGAAAACTAATTTGTCATATTGAAATGGAGAAAAAACTATATTATCATCATAATAGATGTAGAACAACTACAAGAGACAAATTCAACACCCTTTAATGATTAATACAAGATAAACCTCTTAGCAACTAGGAATAGAAGGGTAATTCTTTAAACTGAGAGATGGTATTCTAAAAAGAATAAAGGGCAAGGCAACCAAGAGCTAATAGCAGCAAAGAGAAAATCATGATTCCTCATCAGTAGCTCCAGAACCCATTCATTGAAGGGGAGGAAGGAGTCCTTGAGGACAGACCCTGTAACACCCTAACAAGTATTTACAGTAGGGGATCTCCAACTCTTCTCCCAGAGAACCTACAACCATTCACTGGAGAAATATACACTGTGGAAATGGGACTATCCTCCTCCCTCAAGGGCTATTGGACACCGGGTCCAAGCTGATGTCAACACCAGCAGACCCCAAATGCATCCGTGGCCCTGTGACTGAGAGAAGATGGAGAACCAGTAATAAATGGGGTCTTGGCTCAAGCCCATCTTAAAGTGCATCCGAAGGGGCTGCAGGATCATCTTGTGGTACATTCCTGGTTCCTGAGCACAGAATGGGGTTGCAGCTGGAAAAACCTCTATTTACAGTGGCTCCCTGCTAGAGGAGTGAGAGTAAGCAGCCCAGGCCCCCATGTCACTGTCGTTTGCTGAACAATGTCTCTCTTTGGTCCACGCCTCATATGCAATCTTCCAGGGACAGCTGATAGAAAATGGAAAAAAAAATCATGGATGAATCACAACATATTGGTGCAAGCTGTAAACAGAATGCTTGCAGACTTCAGTCACACTCGGGGTAGCCCTGAAAGATGGTGATTTCAGATGCTCCTGGTGGGCAGAGCTTTAAGCCATACTCTCAGGTCCTCGATCTGGAGGACAAAGCTGAATGGCTTGGTCAAGGGCCTGGAAGGAACAAGATTGGAAGATAAGAGAAAGAGTTCTGGGGTTGAGGCATGTGAATAGGCTGATGAGAGGGGTGTAACAACACCCCGTACAGTTAGCCCTGATGGGCCACATCCTTGTGTGATTACTGCAGACGTCAATTCAGGAGCTTGTCCCACTAATCACCTTTAGGTGAGTCCTTTTATATTAGAAATTGGAACCAGCCACCATTGTGAAGAATCAGTGACAGGATGGTGTGACCGTAATGTGGGGAGGAGTGGATGTGAGTGGTGCCAAGGTTGGAATGTAGCAGATGCTGCTGCTAACGTAGCAGTGCACTTAACATGCACTTCTTCCATGCATGGGCAGCCCAACTTCCAACTGCTAGCGTGTGTGACTCTGTGCCCAAGGGCTCTTTCGCGGCCACAATCTAGTCTTCCTGAGCACAGGGCAGACTGGGAGTTCTGATGAATTAATAATGTTCGGCCATAAACAGGCCTCAACCAGTAACTGAATAAATGGACTAGCTCCCTTGCCCTTAAGAAGAAATAACTCTGGGACATGCATCCCAGTGTTCCCCAGTGAATTCAGCCCACAGAGAAGTCTGCTTGATATTCCTTCCATTGGTTTCCTTCCCTTCCCTGTTGTTTCCAGAGATTACTTCCCATATAAACTATTTGCCCTCCAAGTTTTGTCTCAGGATCTTGCTCTGGGTGAGCCAAACTAAGACAAGTTTCAAACAGAACTGCCTAATTATAGTATAATAACAGAAAACCAAATATGAGAGCAGAATTCTACAGGTATTTTAAGTTGTTGCTCTAAATGAAAACACTGTGCAAATATCTAACTCATTTTCAGAAGAGTTGGTTTCCGTTAGCAAACAGAACTAAGTATTTTCCCGGCTGAAAGACCCAAGTCACTGTAAAATGCCAGAACTGACACATCCATCTCCCCAGTTATTACAAGGCGTACCAGATGAGGAAAGGATTCAAATTCGATCCCTCAGTGTGGAATTCACAATACACCGTGCAATATCACACTGGTTCTGTTCATGCCACGATTCAGTTAAAAACGTTGGTTTCCTTACGCTGTCCAGTAGTGCGCCCCGCGCTGACAGGCCGCCCGCGCGCGAACCCCGGCACACTCCCGGGTCCCCCGCCGCCCGGGGAGACGCGCCACCGGCCGACCCAACACCTCAGCTGCGGAGGCGAGGCGGCGACCAGCAGTTTACGGAGGCCCTGAGGTCGGCTTTGCAGGGAAGAACTGCCTGGGCCGCCCGGGGACTCCGCGTCCGCTGCGCCGTCGCCTAGGAAACGCCCGGCGGCAGGCGGAGCTGCGGGCAGGGCTCCTTTCCCCCGAGCGGGCACCGCCCCCTCCGCGCTGGGCCCCTCCCCGCGCCCGGGCCCCTCTCCGCGCCGGGACACCTCCCCGCGCCCGGGCCTCTCCGCGAGCCGCCCGGAGGCCCGCTTGAGTGACGCAGTGGCTCGAATCACCCGGGCGGGCCCAGAGCCAATGGGCAAGCAGGCCGGCGACCTGTTCTCCGCCCACTTCTTCTTCCGCCCTCACGAAAGATGGCGCCCTTCGCGCGCAGGTTCCGGGACCTCACGGGACCTCCCTTGGTACCTCCTCCAGCCGCGCCCGCGCCTGCGCAGAGTGGGGCTGGCCGCCGCGGCCGCTGGGTCTGTACCGCGGAGCCCCGGGTCTCCTTGTTGTTTATAGCCCCGCGGTGTCTTCAGCGGCCAGACTTGCTGTGGGTCTGAGGCGTCTTCTCTCCGCGGGCCCTGTCGTGGGCCCCGCGTCCCCCGGCCATGCCCGCGGCCGCCGCCCCTATCATCAGCTCGGTCCAGAAGCTGGTTCTCTACGAGACCAGAGCTGTGAGTAGGCGGCTCGGGCGGGCGGGAGGCCGCGGGGCATGGGCGCCCGGATCGCTGTCATTGCTCGTCACGTGCGCTTTTATTGCCGAAATTTTTGGTTCCCTTTATTTGAAAGGCAAGAAAAACTTGAGTTGTTTAAAGACAGCCGACTTGTTTGGATCGCATTATTATGCTTTTCACTTGATTATTTTTCCAACGCATTTTATTTACTTAATTTATTGTTTATTACATCAAATGGCCATGTAAATAGTTTTTATTAGAAAAAGCAGATCAGTTTTTATGTTTACGTTTTTAGTTCCCTAAAATTTAGGGAATAGAGTACACACTTTTGTCATTTGTGTGGTTGAAAAAGTACAGCTTTCTGAATTGGGGTGACATAATGATATCAGGATCTGTATTTTAAAATACACTTCCGGTGACAAGATTGCATATGCAGGAAAACCTGCGTAACTCCCTTCCTTGCTCTAGAAAGTTCTGTAAGGCACATCCCGTGAAACTTGGGTTGTCTGCATTAGACGGGGTACAGGAGAGTACAACAGTTTCTCAGTTACATGATCCTGATGGGATGTCTGCCTCCACGTCATCACCAGTGTAGAAACATTGTTGACCTTTCATTAATTTTGCTGAGAACTTCATTTAATTTGATCCAGGCCAGAAGATGAAATTATCTAATATACTGTTTTTGCAAATATCTTTGGTTCTTGAGGACAGTCATGCGGAAGTATCATTTTGGCATCAAAACAAAACTTTTTACGCTCTGTGCAAGGTGCTGATAAATGTCCCTAGTTGAAAACATACATACTCAAATCTCAGCCCGCTAATAAGCTGAGCGTTCATGTGGACCCACTAAGATGTTAGTGTTCTTTCCAAAGCACTATTTGTACTATAGGCCTCCTCTGCTCAGAAACCAGCAGCGGCCCCCAGTTCTGAGGGACGTAAACTCTGAATTCCCTGGTTTGCTATTCAATGCCATATATGTTTCATCAACTGACTGTCTCCTATAATATCTAATCTAATGTAAACTCAGAAAAGCTTTGTTGAGGATTAGCTATGTGCCTTCATATGCCTTATTCTGCAGTGAGAATGTATTGCTTTGAGTTCCTGGTGCTTTTCTGCTGTTCTCTCCTTGTAATGTCCCTCCCCCTCTTCTGTCAGAACCTTGTTGGCCCTGGCAGCACAGAGCTGGTACAGTGCCTTGCAAACAGTAAGCTCTCAGTAGATGCCGGTTGAGTGTCTAACACAAAGATATGTGTGTTCTAGAACTTGGTTGTGGTCCTCCTCAGTCATTAAGTAATGGAAACTGACTGTAGCCAGCTTAGAGATAAAAGGTGAGTATCAGAAAGATGCTGGGAAGCCCTGACATAGACCCTTTGGAAGAGCCTGACTCCCCAGCCCCTGAAAAGGCAGGAACAAGACAGCAGGGTTTGAGAGCCCTTGCAGAGAGCTGCAGAGGGCATAGCATCGGTGCTGGGAGAAGGAATCTGATCGGCTCAGCCGTCACTGGGAATCTGCCCCTGGGATAGATCATCGTGGCCAGGAAGGGGTCTTAACAGCAATACCTTGTTTATGGAACCACTCCTTTGTTTCAAGGAATGGTTGGGCCAGGGCAGCTGCCCTGAGAAATGTCTGCTGCACTTAATCATTAAGCCTCAGTTTCCTTATCAGTAAAGCACATGATTCTTCTTTTTTATGTTTTTGACTTAAAGATATATGCAGAAGTATTTGAGTAATAAGCGCAAAGTTTAAGGATTTAATTCAGAAAAAGACCTGAAATTACTGGAAAGTAAATAGATTTTAGGATTAAAAAAAAACTGTCAGGTTGTATTAATGAGAATAATAGTTAATGCTTTTGCAACACTTCTGTGCCAGGCACATATCTACCTGTGTTTTATCATTTAATCCTTATACAACCTCTAAGAGATTTTACTATTATTATTATATTATTACTATTTTTATTATTATTCAGAGAAGACAAAAATGAGTCCATGAGAGTTAGAACAATGCTACTGAAAGTGGTACCAGACTAGATTGTAACTGGACTGTGACTGGGAATAAACTACTAGAAACTTGTATATCAACTTGACAGAGTAATTGTATTTCTGATGAGTCAGATAATATAGAACGTTGCATTTGTGGTTTGTATGTCTTCAGTTTTTTGTTTCTAGCTTTATTATTATTGACAAAGTAAACAGAATAGTATCATAAACTCCCATATATCCACCACGCAGCTCCAGAATTATCAACATTCTGTCATCCTTTATTGTCTATAACTTGTTCCACTCTTCAGCCACCACTTATTGTAAGGGACTTTTCCTTTAAAATTACATAAATTGAATGCACATATCTAAGCTACAGAATTTAGACGGAAGTATACACATGTGTGAACTACACCCCTTCTTGCCCTAGAAAGTTCTCTTGTGTGTCTGTCCCATCAACTGACCCTTTCCCTCCCTGGTAGCTAATATTCTTTTTTTTTTCTTTTACTTTAGGTAAGATATGCCTGTTCAGGAATTTCATATGAATGGGATTGTACAGTACACACTCTCTTGAGTACACCTTTTGTTCAGGAGAATGTCTTTGAGGTGCATCCGTGTTGTGCTTATTGGTAGTTGTTGCTTTTTATTTAAGTAGTAGTCTCATGTATACACATTCCACAATTTGTCTACCCTCTTTCCCTATTGATTTAGATTGTTTCTGCATTTAGGCTGCTAGTAATAAGCCAGCTGTGAGTATTTTTGAATGAGGGTATTTGTGGACATACGTTTTTATTTCTCTTGGGAAATACCTGTGAATTAAATTGCTAGTTAGATGGTTGGTAGTTAGGTGGTTGTACCATTTAATATTCCCTTCATCAGGGTATGAAAACCTCCATTGCTCCATATCCTTGCCAGCCTTTGGTGCTTCCAGTTTTTTTAGTTTTAATTATTCTAGTGGGTCTGTAGTGGTATCATTATGGTTTTAGTTTGCATTCCCCTAATGACAGTGATATTGAGCGTCTTTCCATGTGTTTGTTGGCCATTTTTATATCTTCTGTGAAGTGCCTGTTCAAATCTGTTGCCCACTTATAAAAACTGGGCTGTTTGCCTTTTTATTATTGATTTTTAGGAGTTCATTATGTATTTTGGAATCAAGTCCTTTGTGATACATGTTTTGTGAACATTTTCTCAGTCATTGGCTTGCCTATTCATTTCCTTAATGATCTTTTTCAGCTTTATTGAGGTATAATTGAAAAAATTGTAAGGTATCTAAAGTCTACAATGTGATTTGATATATGTATACATTGTGTTAATGATTTTCTGAGGTACAGTTTTTAATTTAATGAACTGTAATTTATCAATTTTTTTCTTTTGTAGTGATTGCTTTCTGTGCTGTAAGAAATCTTTGCCAACCCGGAGCACAAAGATATTTTCCTATATTTCCTCTAAAAGGTCTATAGTTTAACTTTTACATTTAGTCATTTATTTGATATTAATTTTGTGTATGATGTAGGGATTGTATCTCTTACCTCTTGTGGTGTAACAAAAGCTTAGTGGCTTTAAACAACAATAAACATTTACTATTTTACATAGTTTTCAGTAGTCAGGAATCTGGGAGTCTTAGCTGAGTGGTTCTGGCCCAGGGTCTCATGAAATTGCAGTCAGGGTGTCAGTGGGGCTGTAGTCATCCGAAGGCTTGACTGGGCTGGAGGGTTTGCTTTGGAGATGGCTTGCTCCCATGCTTGGCAAGTTGAGCTTGTTGTCCACAAGAGGCTTCAGTTCCTCTGAGTGTCCTTATGACATGGCACCTGTATTTGTTCAGAGTGAGTGATACAAGTGGAACAGAATGAAACTGCAATGAAACTGACCCAGCCTCAGAAGTCACACTCCATCATTTCTGCAGTAGCCTGCCGTTCATGCAGGTCAGCTCTGTTCTGTGGCAGTGGACTGTATACAAGGGCATGAATACAGGAGATGAGAATCATGGAGGGTTCTTGGGGGCTGGCAACCACAGGGATTGAGGTTCACTTTTTTTCCATACATCAATTGTCCAGACTCATTTGTTGAAAATATTGCACTCATTTGCACTCATTTGTTGCACTGTTATGAAAAATTAGTTGAATAAATGTGAGTTGATTCCTAAACTTTCTGTGTTGTTCATTGATCAATCTGTTTTTCTTTCTGGCATTAGCACCTTGTCTTGATTATTATAGTTTTATGATAAGTCTTAAAATCAGGAAGTTTAACTTTTCTAACTTCTTCTTTTCAAAGTTCCTGTACGTATCCATATGAGTTTTACAATCAGCTTGTCAATTTATAATAAAAAGCCTATTGGGTTTGTGATTTGGATTGATTTAATTGCATCTACAGATTTATTTGGGGAGAACTGAATCTTAATAACATCAAATCTTTCAATCCATGATACATCTCTCCATTTGTTAGGTCTTCACTTTCTCTAGCAATATATTGTGATTTTCAGTGTAGAAATTTTACATGTCTTTAAAAAAATGTATTCCTAAGTATTAGGAGTTTCGATACTATTTCAAGTGAAATTTTAAATTTGATTTAATAGTTGTTTATTGCTAGTTCTTAATCTTACACCCTGAAACCTTGGTAAACTCACTGTGTTGAAAAGCCAGAGCTTGTGTATTGAATTAAGAATATGCAGATTATCACCTGCTGAATGAAGGGGCACAAGCAACCAATATGGGGTCAGCAGTTATTTCCCTCAGTATCTGAGCTCACACTTTGGGGAAGTGAAACCCAGGAGTCATTTTAATTGAAGGCCAAGTTTCAGTGCACCCACACATAGGAAGTAGAGTCATAAGACTTATTACTTACAGCTCCTGGGGGTGGGGTCTGGAGATTGGGGGTGGTTCACAGTGAGCTGGGGGAAAGGCAGTCCTCCATCCCAGGTTACGAGTGAGCAGGAGGTAGAGAACAGGGTAGCAAGCACCATAACTTACAGGGTGGTTGGTGTGAAGATCACTAACTTGGTGGGCTTAACTCTAGGTAGTATTTTAAAAGGTGCCCTGGGAATAGCAAAGTGGAAATTGGTGGTAGGAATCCTAAGCTCAGGTCCTTATCAAAATGTCCAGACTCTGGGTATGAGTATAGTTTTCATACTGTAAAATGCCTAGGCAGCAACTCAAATAATTGTTTTTTTCTCATCACACTTACTAGTTCTAGTAGCTTTTTTGTTATTTCCTTAGCATTTTTCACATGGATAATCATGTCATTTAGAAAGAGAAATTCTTCTTTCCAAATCTGAATGTTTTTTATTTTTAATTTTTTTCTTGCCTTATGTCACTGGCAAGAACCTCTAGTACAAAGTTGAAGAGAAGTGGCAAGAAGCCCCGACATAAACTCATGTATATAGGGTCAATTAATGTACAGTAAAGGAGCCATGAATATACAGCGGGAAAAAGACAGCCTCTTCAATAACTTGTGTTGGGAAAACTGGCCACTATGCAAGAGAATGAAACTGGATTATTGTCTAACTCCACACACAAAAGTAAACTCAAAATAGATTAAAGACCTAAATGTAAGACATGAAGCCATAAAACTCTTAGAAGAAAACATAGGCAAAAACCTCTTGAACATGAGCATGAGCAAGTTTTTCCTGTACATGTCTCCTCAATAAGGGAAACAAAAAATGAGCAAGTGGGACTACATCAAACTTAAAAGCTTCTGTGCAGCAAAGGACACTGTCAACAGAACAAAAAGGCAACCGATAGTATGGGAGAATATATTTGTAAATGATTTATCTGATAAGGGGTTAACATCCAAAATATATAAAGGACTTGTATGCGTCAACACTAAAAAAAAAACAAATAACCTGATTAAAAAACGGGAGGAGACATTTCTTCAAAGAAGACTTACAGATGGCCAAGAGGCACATGAAAAGATGCTCCATATCACTAATCATAAGGGAAATGGAAAATCAAAAGCACAATGAGATACTACCTTACACTAGTTAGGATGGCCACTGTCCAAAAGACAAGAAATAACAAGTGTTGATGAGGATGTGGTGAAAAGGGAACCTGCCTACACTGTTGTTGGGGATGTCAATTGTTGCAGCCCCTGTGGAAAGCCTTATGGAGGCTCCTCAAAAACCTAAAACTAGAAATACCATAAGACCCAGTAATTTTACTTTTAGGAATCTACCCAAAGAAAACAAAATCCCTGATTCAAAAAGATATATGCACCTCTATGTTTATTGCCACATTAGCCAAAATCCAGAAGTAGTCAAAGTGTCCATTAATAGATGAATGGATAAAGATGTGGTACATCTTTACACAATGGAATATTATTCGGCCATAAAAAAGAATGAAATTCTGCCATTTGTGACAACATGGTTAGACCTAGAGGTATTATGCTAACTAAAATAAGCCAGGTGGAGAAAGACAAATACCACATGATTTCACTTGTTTATGGAATATAGAAACAAAATAAAATAACAGTAGACTCATAGACATTGAGAAGTGACTGGTCATTACCATGAGGGAGGGGTTGGGGTGGATGGGTGGGGTGGATGAGGGGGAGAAAGGGGCACAGAAATTCTCAGTCATAATATAAATTGGCTACAGGGATAATAGTGCATCATGGAGAATATAGCCAATGATTCTGTAACATCTTCCTGTGTTGACAGATAGTAACTGCACATGGCATTTTCTTTATTTCCTTAGTATGGTGGATTGCATTAATTTATTTTCAAACGTTAAAACAATTTTTTCAGTATACTCTGCTTGGTCATGCTGTATTATTATTTTCATATATTGCTAAATTCTATTTGCTAATACTTTATTAAGGATTTTTACCTTTGTATTTAGTATATTGATCTATCATTTTTCTTAACGTCTTGGTCTAATTTTGATATCAGGGTAACCATCTCATTAAATGAGTTGAGAAGTGTTCCTTCTATTTTCTGAACGTGGTTGTGTAAGATTGCTATTGTTTCTTTTTTTTATTTTGCTATCATTATTGTACAATTACATGAACAACATTATGGTTACTAGACTCCCCCCATTATCAAGTCCCCACCACATACCCCATTTACAGTCACTGTCCATCAGCATAGTAAGATGCTATAGAATCACTACTTGTCTTCTCTGTGTTATACTGCCTTCCCTGTGTCCCCCCACCCACCCCCTGCCGTCTGCTACATTATACGTGCTAATTGTAATGACCCTTTTATTGTTTCTTCTTTAAAATGTTTTCTAGAATTCACCACTGCAAGCATTCAGGCTTTGTGTTACTTTGTGTGGCAAATTTTGATGATGAATCAATTTCTGTAGCAGATACAGGACTATATAGATTTTCAGTGGGTCTTACATCACTTTCGATAAATTGTGTTTTTGAAGAAATTTGTCCATTTCATCTTAGTTCTTGAATTTATTGGCATCAAGTTGTTCATATTCCTTATTAATCTTTTGGTGTCTGTAGAATTTGTAGTGAAACTCCCCCCTTTCATTCCTAACATTGGTATTTTGTGTTCTAGCTTATTTTTTCTTCATCCATCTTGCTAGGTATTTATCAATTTTATCACTATTGAAAACACCAGTTTTTTTATTTAGCTAGTTTTCTGTATTCTTTTCTACTTAATCTCTGTTCCCAGACTTAGTGTTCCTCTTATGGATTTTGGATGAATCTTTTTCTAGTTCTATCAAGTAGAAATTTAGATCATTGACTTAATTTTTTTTTCTAATATGAAGCATTTAAAACTGTATATGTAAGTAGAAAAATAGTCAAAAGACTATGGAGAAATTATCAGCATCCATAACAACAGATAAAACAGTAGATTCTTAGATGCAAAAGAATTTATAAGTCAATCTGAAAGATGATACATCCAGCAAAAAAGGACAAGGGCATGAATAGATAACCTGCCAAAAAAGAAATGCAATTATGAAAAGATATTCAACTTGCTAATAATTAAAGAAATAAAATGAGAGTAGATTTCAGTTTTTCACTTGTCAGAATGGCCACGATTAGACAATTGACAGGTCATTGTTGGCAAGCATGTGACAGAAGAGGGCTTGTTGTGGTTGGTGGGAGGGTATTAACTGGTTAAGAAGGAGATACGGGGGACATGCATGGAATAGAAGAGACAGTGGGCAGGCTGGGCCTCCTTTTGTCACGAGTCTTCATTTAGAAGGATAGTTGGGTAGAACTGTCCCTGAGGTGAAGTTCAGGCTCTTAGTGTTTTCTGTGTTTAGAGGTGGATTTGAGGACTATTCGGAGAGGAAAGGGAGGTGAGTTGCTTGATAGCGCAGGAGGTGTGGTGCTGGCCTGGTAAAGCATCTGCTCCTGCCCAGACTTCCCTGTTCCTTTGGGTGCTAGACACCTTCACCCTTCATTCTGCCTTTTGGCCCCTGGGATGGTGCTCTTACAGGGTTACAGGTGAACTAAGGCCAGATCCAGCCCTGCCACTCGTACATCCCAGTGCAGTTAGGAGTTGCCCACGGATTTAGCATCTGAACTTATTCTGTGTGGAACTACAGTTTACCGTAGATGATTCCTAATTTATAGCCCTTGCTTAAATATGATGCCCTGGGGGTCTTACCATTGTGATAAGCAACATTTCATAGCAAAGAAATGAACACATAGTGGTTGAGTTTAAAGTTGGTAGCTGAACAGAAATGTGGCCAATTTTTGTGTATGCATGTGTGTTTTGTAGGGGTGAAATTGTTAGGAAAATCTTTACTCTTGCTAGCTCAAAATTGTTAGTATGTATGTATGTGTTTGTTTAACTCCTGCCTTGCCTGGAGAGGATTTAAGGAAGTTTCTCCTCTCTCCACCCTAGCATACAAAACAGAATAAACTAAGAACCACATCCTGAGGCATGCAGCCTCCTTAGTGAGCTTTGGCAGTAGCCTTGGTATGTGTGATTGGGGAATGGGAGTGAACAACTTAGGATATGGTTGGCCAAGGAACCCGAGTGGAATCTGAAGGATATGAAATGAGAGCAGCACGGTGATTAGAGCAGAGTTAGAAGGTGTGGTTGCAGGTGGCAGAGTCGCCACTTTTATAAAGATGTAAAGCGTGAACTTGGAGCGACTCCTTGGGCCTGTCAGAAGTTCATTTCCCTTTCTGGGCTTCATTCCTGGTTCTGGGGTTGCAGGAATAAGTGAGGTGGCAGACCTGATACTGTTGGATTGTGAGAAGTAACTTCACAGTGATCTTTAAAAATAATACCTTTATTCTGAAAGTTCAAATGAAGTTTAAGATTAACTGATGCTGTCAGACATCCGTAAGATTTCCTCTTTCAAGAAAGCTGATTTTCTTCCCTCAGATGAAAAGTGAGTGATTAATTAGCCCATCATTATAAAAAAAGATAATAGTGTATTTGAATAGATACTGAATTTCCTGTAAAATGGATTCGATATTGTATCCATTCGGAGTTCATGTGTGCGTTTTAGAAACACATTTATCTTTATATGAAGTCCCACTTGAACAGTGATATTTAACTTAGAAGAGAGCCAGCTCAGATCATCTTCTATTCTAATGGACATTTTAATATAGCTTTTTTGGGTATTCTCCTAATTCTCTATCCCAGTTCCTGCCAAGCCACCACCGCCAACGTGCCTGCAAACACCCAAACGTTTGGCCAGCAGCAGTGACTCAGCCTCGGCGTGCGTGCGTGCGTGTGTGTGTGTGTGTGTGTGTGTGTGTGTGTCCTGTGCCTGCGCTGTGAGGATCCGGGATACTCCTGCGGCTCCCCTTTTCTTCCCGTGGCTTTAGGGCATTTCACTTACCTCCTTTCTCACCTTCGCCATTTGAGCTTCAGACTGCAAGTCCTTGAGATGACCTTACCTGCTTCCTACCATCCCTACTCCTTACTAAAAACTTATAATGAGTTTAACCTCAACTTTCCCAGATGCGGGGATCTCTCACCACGTTCACATGTTAGTTTTTATGAGTTTCATCAAATCTGGACTGGTTGCTCCCAAGATACAGCTGTTTTCCTGGACTCTCCCTTCACCACTGTCCAAAAGCCTTTCTAGTGATGATTTCTTTACTTTCCCAGATCCTGTATCTTCCTCTTTCTTGATTTATGCCCTCATTTTGCTGGGGCACCTCCTCCAAGTGCTTCATGAGAAAGGGTTCATGGGTGGTCATTTTTGAGCCCATGCATGTCTAAAATGTTCTTATCCCATACTCATGTTTGATTGAGGATTAAATTACTGTTTTACTGTCGGATTTAAGACTGAAATGAGTTTTCCCTTAGAATTTTGAAGGCATTGTATCCCTAGCTTATGGTGTTCTGTTGAGAATTTCTGATGTTTCCATTCCAGATTAAAAGATATTTAAAGAAAGATATGGTAACCGAACCCAATGTATGGTCCTTGGTTGGAGTCCAGTTTTTAAAAAGCCAGCTATAAAGGATATTATAGGGACACTCAGGGAAATTTGAATATGGATTTTATATAGATAATATTGTATCAGTGGTATTATGATTGTGTGTGGGGATGTCCTTACACCTGCAACTTGTTTTCAAATGGTTCAGAAGGGAGGGAGGGAAAAAATAAATGTAGCAAAATGTTAACAATTGGTGAATCTCCATAAAGGATATATGGGTTTTCATATACTCTTCTGTTCATCTTACTGTAGGTTTGAAATTTTTTCAAAAGAAAAAAGAAAAAAATCAGCAGTGGAGAACAATTTAAGGAAAAGACATATCAGGGCAACTACAGTCCCTAAATGCTGACATCTATTTTGAAGCATAATATTAAATATAACAAAGTCTAAGGATAAACAGTTACAGTTATTCATAGTTGTAGAGAGAAGGAAATAAAACCAAGTAGAAATATGGCCTCTGTGGAAAAGTTCCCTCTCTTAAAAATTGGTGTGAAGGTCAGTGGTCCAGGGCCCACCAGGGGGCAGTGCAGGAGGGTGCTTGTGTCTGCAGCAGGCCCGCCAGAACTGGGGTTTTCTTTGCCATGTACCTGGCTCCGCATGAGGTCACTTTTCTCTGCACAAAACATTCTTAGGATTCTCCGATCGCTTGGGAGGAGAGGGAATGTGGATAATTCCCTGCTTCCCGTTTCTTTCTCCCTGCTCAAACCTGCTTGTAAAATCTGTGGATGTTGGCTTTTGGCTCTGCTTCGTGGAGTCTTCGGAAGCCTCTGGATATGAAAGGTGTAGATCTGTCCCTTGTGTGTACTCCAGAGGCCAAAGATGCACTTGACCACTAGCATCTCAAGAAGTCTCTCTCTTTTTATTACAAACCGCCAAGTCATAGCCCTGCTATGACCTTTAGATTTCCTGGAACCTATAAAAATTCTAGAACTTTCTTTCAGGCACTTTACCCCTTAGAGCTGTGATGAGCCTCCTTACTGAGTGGCTGACTTAAAAGGGCTGACTTTCTGTGTGCTTGCCCATAAAAGATGGGTTAGCATAACTGTTGTAAAAAGTTACCCAGCAAATTAAATGATGAGTGTGCGGTACGTGGTGGTTCTTGTCCTGATGTTTGCTGGAAGCCTGCGGACCAGACTGTGCTACTAGACTGGAATTGACAGCCACAGAGCTCAGGCCCCGGGTGCCGAGGTGCTTGTAATTAGATGAAAGGGCTGACAGGCCCCAAACAAATCTAGACAAGGCCTTCAGGACTAAGTGTGCCCTGGAGTGGGGGCCGGTGCTGGGAGAGGGTCCTTGCAGGTGGAGATGGTGGAAGCCACGCGCCCTGTCTGAGCTCAGGCAGGGGGTCCAGAGAAGGGCCAGGCCCCGCTAGGCCGGCTCGCTCGGACCCACCCGAGGGAGGTGAGCGCCCTTCCTGCGCAGTCATCACGTCCGCAGGTGGCACCTCCACTGCACTCTCTTCCCTCTGGGGATCAGGGCGTCCCCGCCACTCTCCCGTGCTGCTTCCCGCGCCCTGCACCGCTGCCTCCCGCGCCCTGCACCGCTGCCTCCCTCGGGGGTCTGTTCTCAAATGCAGCGGCCTAGACTGACAATGTCTTGGAAGTGACGGAGAACCGGGCACCACCGAGTGCCATCTTTGTACTGCACACTGTCCACTGCTAGTGTGTGAGGAGCATCTTCTCTCTTGATCTTGCTTTTCTAATAAGTGCACCAGGCTTCTGCCCCTCTCAGGTCTTTGTACTCGCTCTTTCCTCTCCTGAGGACTGTTTTTCCTTAAGTCCTCAAGAAGGTGGCTCCCTTTCCTCCTAACAACCATGTGCAGTTTACAAACCATTCTTCTGAAGTTAATTTTATTAGGTTGGTTAACCCCGCCTCTCGGTGGTGGTAGGTCTCAGGGACAGGAATTAGCAGGGGCCAGGCTGGGGATCTCTGACCTCCCTCCCCTCAATCTCCCTGCCCTTTGAGCTGTTCCCTGGCCGCTGGGTGTCTCCAGTTGGTTTACTAATTTTTATTCGAATTTCTTTATTTCTACCTCATTACAACTAGTAGTGTCATCCAGACGACCTCTCCGAGGAGAAGAGGGATTCAGTTTTTTAGTTAGTTTTCCTCTTAAGACGGAGCTAGCCTATCATTTTCCAATGCTTGTCTTCTGTTCTTTATAACCTGGAAGTCTAGATCAGGCCCTTGTCAACAGATATATATACTTAATATTAAAAACCCCATCTGTTTCTACAGATTTAGCATTAAAACAGTATAACCAATTGCTTATCTTCTTATGTACAGTAAATCTTACTTAAAAAAATCGTACCCATCCTTTAAAGTCTCCAGTCCTGACGTCTCTGACGTACTCTACGTCTGCAGGGCCCCGCATTAATCTCCCTGCTGTGAATTCTGATGGTCCGTGTACTTGGGTTTGGCAGTTTGTCTGGAGAGTTTTGCTTGTTATTTACTTGTGTTGTGTTATCTCCACCTACCTGACCAGTGAGATGGTAAGATGCCAGCTGGTCGTGACAGTGTCTTCTCAATTTTTGCAATGTTGAAAAAGTACCACTTTAAAGGACATTTGAAGCAAAATATCTCCAATAATGTCTTTTTCCTAATGGAATTTTACTTATTTTCTTAAATGCAATTTAAAAATTATTCATCATGTTTAGGTTTTCTTAAAGCATTTTTTAATATAAATTTTTTTTACATTTTTATTATTCATTTTATTCTCAGTAGTCATTTAAGAAGACTAATGTATTCAGGTTTAATGCTCCAAGAAAGTGTTTCAGAAAAGAAAGGACATTAATTATTTCCTACAGCTTATCTATAAAAAGCCATTTAGGCAAGTGCTCTCATTTTAATCTTTAATAAGACTTTGGGTAGATTTTCACAGTTGCTATATTAAAGCCATTTTCAGTCTTCTGTAGAAAATTTGTAAAGATTTATTTGATAACATCAATAGTTTAGTAGCTGTAATTTTCTAAGCATTCCTAATTATATGTTGAGCTCTCTAATTCTTACCAGAGCTGCTGCTTCCTGGCTAAGTTTAAACATCAGTCTCCGATCGGTCAGAGTAATCTCTGTGTGATATAATTAAATTCATCTGACCTGGTTACTGAGTACATTTTAGATAACAGACTGGTGTTTGTCATGACCAGAATATTTCAATTCAAAAATTGACCTTTCAGAAACTGCTTTCTTTAATCTGCCAGTTATAATTCACAGAAATACTTCCTCTAAAAAGTAACCTGACTTTATTAATGTATTTAATTTCAAAAACTGAAGTGGTTATTAAATGGGTAATAAGACAAAATACCTTAAAAAAACTAATGCATTTCTTTTTATTTATAGAGATACTTCCTAGTTGGGAGCAATCATGCAGAAACTAAATACCGTGTTTTGAAGATTGATAGAACAGAACCAAAAGATTTGGTCTTAATCGATGATAGGGTAAGTCTCTTCTAAACCTGAGTATGAACAGAAACTCTTGTACCTGTTTTTTAAAGGATATGAAATACCCTCACAGTTTCTAGTAATAAATTCTTTTTTCTTATCATGCATCTAAAAATTACAACTGTTTTCATAGTTGGCTAGAATTTGACTCTCTAATCTGGTTTCTAGAAATCATGGATATCAAGGAGTATGCCGCAATTACGCTTCGCCCCTCATTTTGACTTGTTACACAAAGCAAACTCTTTGGATACAATAATGAATGTATTTTCTTAAATGGGTGATATTTTAAGGGTTTAATGTAACTCTTAATATTGCATCTATTGAAGGGGTTATTTATCACTGTGCTTTACATATGAAGCTACCAGAAGTCAGGGAGGACTTCTGTGCTGCAGACTTTATTATGCTGCTAAAAATCACCCGTAGGTGATCTCCTGAAGACTTGCTCTGCGCTAGAGGAATGTTACGCTGCTCTTACCTGGATGTTATATTATCCAGAGTCAGGAATACAGAGACTTAGTTCAGGTGACACAGAAACATGCGGTGGACGTTATCAAAAGTGAAGTACAATACGGTGGTATTGAGCAGTTAGCTCTAACTCTTGAAAATGAGAGGGCCTAACCTGCCCTTTGTTCCTGTCTCTGAATATTCTGAATCCATATAGATGCCTGGTTTCTTGAATATGTTAGTAGCTACAGTTTACAAGCCATGTTCACTAAGTTCTTTGCAAAACCACTTTCTATGTTAAGATAATTTTAGATAAATTGTATGTTGTGGTTTTCTGTGTTCCTGGTGTTACTGCCTCCCTCACTCCCCCAAATTCTGGGAGTTTTATTAATATAACGTATTAACTCTTGGCTTTGTTTGGGGGTAGGAGTGGTTGATCGGGGATACCTTTGAGAATCTAAGAAAAGCTATGGGTCTCATAAAAATGCACACACACACACACAAAACCAAAACTTTCATGCAGTTTTAAGAAGTTCACAGAGTTCTTGAAATTTGTCTATGGGTCCTTAAAATGTGTGCTTCAGAGGATAAGGTTTTGATAGTTTTTTTTGTAGGGTAACATGGGATCCAGTAATCTCTCTTAATTGTTTATATTGCAGAATTTGTTGACTTTTTAAATTGTATCTTGGTCATGCACTACTACATACCTCTCTATGAAATAGCTAATGATTCCTGTAAACAGTGTTTAGTTCTCAGGGGTGAGTAATTAATGATCAATCTAAAAAGTAAACATAACCTTACAGATTAAATTTGCTTATTTTTAGCATGTATATACTCAACAAGAAGTGAGAGAACTTCTTGGCCGCTTGGATCTAGGAAATAGAACAAAGATGGGACAGAAAGGATCCACCGGGTTATTTCGAGCTGTTTCAGCTTTTGGTGTTGTAGGTAAGAATTGTATCTCTCTCTTACCACTTTTTTTTCCTGCATAGACTCACTACTTAAAGATAGTTTGCAAGGCTGTGTAGCTGTATAATTGTGACCCATCATCTGTGACTTTGGTCATTTAAAACTTCATTATCTATCAAACAGATGTCAGATAGCCTTTGTGTAGCATCTCCATGTGCTTAGTACTCAGTTTAAGTACTGCTGCTCAGTTTCACGTAGAATATGAACAAATATAGAAATGGTTTTGGCCTTTAAAGAGTCTGCTGTCTGGCTTATTGAGGAATGAAACAGTAAAAATTAGACTGGATTGTCTGCAATTGCCCTGCCTGCCATTTGTCAGCTGGAAAAACAGATACATGTAGCATCCAGCTTAAAATGAAGAGGGATTTCTCCCAAGAACGTGGTACTGTCATAAAGTGTCGTAACTTCTTCCTTGAATGACCACTGCTTTCTTACCCACTGAAAAACTCTGTTCTCTAGAATTCCAGACCATCAGAATCTTTGCTGTCTGACATTATATCAGTAAGAGAAAACATTCCCCTCTTGCCTAGATGATGTAAGCCACTTTGACGCAGAGAAGCATGACTCAGATGCAAGCCTTCAGATAAGGGGTTTCTCAACACTCCGGCCTCAGGTGTGCTGACATTGTTTTCACGGAAATGGGATCCTGAGGCTGGTTCATAGTCCAGACTTGATGTTCATCACTTTACATACACTCCTGCCTTGGTTTGAGCCTCTTAATTTAAATTTCACACAAATTCCATCCTTCCTCCAGATCCTATAGTAAGAGCAAATATAGATGCGGTTTTGGCCTTTAATGAGCCTGTTGTCCGGCTTGTGGGGCTCTGTGGGGTGCCCCATAGCTCCTGTGGTGTGCACTGCCCCTCACTGCAGTGACTCCGTGAACCTGTCTGCGCTGTCACGGATTTGTCCCTGAGAATCTCAGGCTGATGGGACTCGGAGGAGGGACAAAAGCCAGTGCACACTTGACAACGCTAAGATCGTAATTCAGAACCAAGCGGTATAGTAAAAGGTAGGTGGTGTTGGAGGAAACGCAAGAGGTAGACTGCTTGGACCTGGAATGGCCCAAAAAAATTACCTGGAGAAGATGAGGCTCTGGTTGGACCCTGAACAGAAGCAGCGAGACCTGGACAGATGTGGGGAGGGAGGGGACAGCTCCCGGAGGGGTGACAGCAGAGGCACAGGCACCGAGGTGCTGTGGGTCCCGGAATGTGGGCAAGTAAGTGGTGAGGCGAGGCCGCCTGGGGCCTTGGCAGCCAAGTGGAGGGCAATTGTATCTCAGCCTCCCTGTTGGCAGAGCCTTGAGTGCATTGCTCTTTTAAACTTAAAATTATTTCTGTGCTTCTTAAACCTGTTGGGTTGTATGCAGTATCGACTGAGTTATTGGTATCTATAGATGTCAATGAAATTAATAGGGACTTAACTGTGCTATATTGATTCAAATTCTCATGTTAGTTTTTCTAATTAGGTCTTTCAATTTTGTAACTCTGTTTTTTGAAACTTTGATTATATTCTGCTGCATTTGAAGTTTGTTTTTCTCAGTATGCTCTCATAGATCTTCATATATGATCCCTTTAGTTCCATTTTATGTCTTAGGTGGCTTGACAAGTCCCTTGAGGTCACATGTTTCATAGTTAAGTGTTTGTGGGCATGTGCATGTCTGTATGTCACATGAGCTCATGTTTAAATTTCATAAATTCCGTATGTGTTAAATTCCACTTTAAATGTTGCTTATGTTTCAAGTTAAAGAAGAAACTGGAAATAAAATGTGTCTTAAGTACAGGAGGCTTATGTAAGTATTACTTAATAGGTTAAACTTATTCCTTTAAATACTGATGCTTTATCACAGCTTTTTAAAATGGTAATTTCCTAGGGTGTATGTGATACCAAATGCCTCATTAACCAGGGTTTATTATTCCGAATTGAACCTTCCTTGATGATTAAGAAATTGAAGTGAAGATCAGTTACTGAACTGTGTTCAGAAAGTCACTGCCTGTGGGTGTTCTGGAGTTGTATCGGGCAGCTTGCCGTTCCATGAATGGCCACTAGACTGCTGTACTCTTTTGTTTTTATGGTACTTCAGTCATTCTTCTTTGTTCTTGGCATATTTGCTTTTAGCAATGTTCCTTGCCTCATTTTAAATCTATTGATAAGTAAGCTTATCAAACCAGAGGCTTTATTTTAACCAATTGATAACCAAGTTTGTAATGAGAAGTTTATTTTATACACAAGCATTAGTCAGTAAACTTTGGGGGAAGGGAAATGTCTCCATATTTCTCTTAACCGTGAATTCTAAGGTGTTGTGGTAGCCATTTCTCTTGCAATTAGAAGCCTCTTAGGTTTGAGAGTATCCTTGGATGGTGAAGTCACTGAAGAACTGATCAGCCAGTAAAGTGACACAATAATGCTTACTAGGTAAGCATTTTTATTTCCATGGAAATGCATTTAATGTATCCTAGCCTAACCACATAAAGCTTAGAATCAATGAAGGGTAAATGGGAGTTAATAAAAGCCTGTGATCTGTCCAGTACTAGAAATGATGAGAGATACTGAAATAGCCAAAGCAAAATGCTGAACATGTGGTCTGTGAAATGACACGTGTGTCACATGACCAGGATGGTTCTTTTATTCCGTGACTAAAATATCTTCTCTAGCAGGCTTAGTTTGTGGGTGGTATTTTCTGATGTGTTTTGGACGTTACCGTGGTTAATCTAGTTCACAACTGTAGTGATCTACAGTAGTGATTCTCAACCATCTGTAGTGAGGGACCAGATTTTTTCCAGTGTGTCGCAGACCAGCACATAATCCTACTGTGTATAGCTTGTCTGCAGCTGGGCCCCATGTGACCCATCACAGAAGTTCAGTAACATTCCTACTAGTCTATGCCCTGTTCAGGGCAAGGTCATTGATCATGTGGTCAGATGTCATGGCAGTCTCAAATTGCTCAGTGAAATTGGTCTGGGATCAGAAATGCATAGGATGAAGATGAAAAAAAAATGTGTTCTAGTTTTCTGTGTTAAAGGTTTCTAGACCCTTCCATTCAGTTTGTGTCCTCGTACCTTCATGGGCTGGTACCAAAAGCTCATGGGCTGTCACTGGTCCCTGGTCATGGGTTGATCCAGTCCTGTAGCCACCTTGCCCATTTCTGATGTGCTCCATTGTTTTTTGTTATCAGTGGGAGGTTCAGGAAACCACTGGATGGGATCATGAGTTTCCCTCACAGAGTTATTTTATCTGGTGCAGGGGTGTATGGCTGGAGTCAGTGGCTGGTGACCTGTAGACCTGACTGCTCTCAGCCCTGTAATGATCCCAGCCTCAGGCTTCTGTCCTTTCTCTGCCTGGGTCACTTGTCAGAGGGCACTCTTTTAAGCTGGCAGGATGCTGGAGGGGGCGTGGTAGCATGAGTGTCAGTGTAGCAGACTAAGTGATGGGTCGTGTTGTTACTGAAGCAACACCCTCAGAAATGGATTGCACATCCAAGATGAGAATGAAAACTGACAATAAAGTTTGGCTCAGGTGAGAAGGGAGCAGTGGGTTCGGTGTTAATCTCCCCTTGGTTCCAAGGGGCTGTGTCATGCCATGGCCCTGGGTACCTCGGGGAGGTTTTCCGTACTTCCTTGCTAGCATGCTGTTCGCTCTGAAAGTTTTCAAGATAGTGACTTGCTGGCGTGGTGACCCCCAGCCCCCACACAGGGCACTGCATCCTTCCCTGTCAGTGGGCTGCTGGGGTCCTCTCCAGCCACTAGGGCTCCACACCATACGTCCTCTCATGCCGCCCACACCGCTCTATCCTCTCGTACTGTCCTTTCTTATATACTTCACTTGGTGTCCATTTCAGATAACATAGCCTTCTCTACTTAGAGAAAAATCAATTTTGCACAATGACTGTCATCTAGGCTTCTGGGAAGTACTCAGTGAAATTGGTCTGGGATCAGAAATGCATAGGATGAAGATGAAAAAAAAATGTGTTCTAGTTTTCTGTGTTAAAGTGATGAATAGGCTGACTCTTGGCAGATGTCTGGGCCAAACTGAGGCCTTTTAATTTTGGCTATATTTGATAGGAACCTTTTTAAAAAGAGAGTTATGTTTCCAACTGGTAGTAAAAAGGAAGAAGACAATAATCTCATTTATAATAAGCTGGAGGCATTTGTGCTGATAAAAAAGAGTCTCTTTTGTGAAATATATTTCCTTTATTTGAATTATGAAGGGAAACGGTAGAATGATATAAATAGTCTAGAGCTAAAAACATAAAATTAAAATTCAATTGGAACGTTGGTTCAGAGAAAATATTACAGAGAATTTTTTTGTGTGTAAAAATAAATATATAGCAAGAATAAAAGGGAAACTTGTTCATCTTGGAAATATGTATTACTTCAGCCCAATTAAATTCTCTTTTGGGGTGTTTCTGTGCTCCTTCTAAGAGCCTTCCTTTCATAAGCTGTGTCCTTCTGAAAGGAAAACTACTTCCTAACTTGCTTTGAATGAGATTATCATCAGCTTTTTTTCTTTCTCATTCCAGCATCCTTTAGCTTTACTCAGGGAATTTTTTGGTAGTCTCCAAGGCCAGGAAAGGAGTGTAAATGAACTTAAAAAAAAAACCATTTTGTCCTTTGTGGATCTCTAAACTATAAATATTTTTCATTGTTTAAATAGCATTTTTTCTTAGTAGCATGGCTCATAAAATCCTTGAAGTATCTTTCTCTTATAATTTCAGCTCATTTATGTTAATATATTCAGTTGCTAGTTTCCTTTTTTTGTAAGCTGAGAAGAACAAGACAGAGATAATAGGTATTTGTCACTTACAGAGCAAAAATTCATAGGACCAAAATCCTAGTTCAGAATTTATAGATTATAAAACCCTGAGCAACAGAGAGAGAGAGAGCTCATGAATGTGCAGGCGCACAAGAGCAAGAAAGTTAGTTTTGAAAGATAGCTGTGCTAAATATAAGATTCTTGGTTGACAGCTTTTTCTCTCAGTGCTTTGAATATGGTGTCCCACAGCCTTCTGGCCTCCATTGTCTCCAATAGGAAGTTGGGTATATGTGACTGTATCTGACTGAGTGACAGTCATGCTGGGGTGGAGCTCCATGCTGGGAGCAGGAGCTGGGTAAGAGAAGGGAGCCCCAGATGTCAGCTGAGCTTGCCTGGAATTGGGCTTCTACACACAGAGCTGGAATGCAGGGAAATTCTGGTGGCCTGCACCTCCTGAGCAGAAACCACAGCCCTAGACCGAGGTCTGCAGGGAGGTGGGAGAGCACTATCTTTCTGACTGCCCCTGCCCAGAGTAGATACGGTCTCACTGCCTGGGAGAAGAGTGTGAAAGAGAAGCAGGTTATAACTCAAATGCCACAGACTGACTGTTCTTACCAAAATTTAGTAGATTTTCTTGGATAAATGCTTTTTCATTTGCCATATGCCATTAGGACAATTTCCAGAAACTTTCAATGATTTGTTGTTTCTATCATTTTCACCAGTTATGGTTGTTTGACTATTGAGAGGGTCTGCTGAGTAACCCACTTTGCCTTTTTGGAAGTGACACTCCCTACCACCACAAAGAGAGTTGGTTTTAACTCCCAAAGCAAAAGTTCTGGGAGCCAAAAGAGTTCTGACCAAGACTATATGGTAACTATTGTGTTGCTGAGAACTTAGTGCCACTGAACATTAACACGTGTGGTCATTCTCTAATCACCAAGAGCACGTGCATTCCAATGATTTGACACAAATATAACTTTATAATACTCCCAACATTCATGAAAAGCTGAAACCATCAGAAGTGATATTTGTGGAAGACTGCATGAAGGATATGCAACTTACTGGATGTACTGTTCACTCAACCATTCCACTTCCTGGGAACTGTTGCCCCCACTCCCTCCCCACCCTCTAAGTCACCTAGTTATTGTATAAATGGCTTCCAATGCAATGTGACTTTATTCCACAGTTGATTGGTCTAAGGCTGGGTATCCAACCCAAGCTGGATCAATCCAAGTCCCTCTCTAGGAATTCCGAAATTGAACTTGAGAAATAAGTTGTCTCTTTCCAGTGAAGATTTTGGATGTGAAACCTAGAGTATTAGCAGTGTTTCCTACATCCTGATCCATGGAAGTGGAGGAGCCTGGTCTATGGAGAGAGATAAGAATGGGGCACATGTTCAGAGATGCACCTTGACTAGGTTTTTTTCTGAGCCCCAGTCACATTGTTGCTCATTGGTGTCAAGGGTCACCTCAGTATCCTTAATATAAATTCCTTTTTTAAAAGCTGGCTCAAGTTGGGTTTTGCCACTAGTAATCAAGAGTCCATGAAGTTAGCTCTTCCTTTTGAGCAGCATATCCCAAAGTATATTCCCCAGAACATACAATCCATTGGTTAATGTGGGGGTGAGGATCCATGATCACATGCATCTCAGGAGGTGCTTCGCCTTTATCCCCCATCCAGATTCACAGTGTATGTTAACACAGTATTGTAAGTTTCTGAGAACTTCTGTTGTTGCTTGTTTGTTTTGGCATACTTTTTACTAATCATATATATTATTTTATTTTACACATATATGTGAAAAGTATAACTTAAAAGTTACAATATTAGCCATTTTTAAGTGTACAGCTTAGTTTTAACTGTATATACCTTGCTGTGCAACAGAACTCTAAAAATTTTTCTTCTTGCAAAACTTAAACTCCATACCTGCTGACCAACAGTTCTCCCTAATCTTGTGTGTCTTTTTGCTTAAAGCACCTCTGTGCTATTTGGAATGAGACTAAATGTAAAGAAATGAATGAAAGAAATAAAATTGTTTAGAGTCATATTTTTAAGTGAGATAACGTTAGCATAGATATCCTCTGAGAATAATTAATTCTAAAACAACTGAAAATGTGTGTGGCTGTGTCGTAGAAATAAAGTAGGAAATCTAACAAAAGTATTTTCCTTTTTAGTATGTATCTGAACGTGCTGCTAAGTTTAGGAAATGTTATATTTTTATTTTTTGCTGTGTAGGTTTTGTCAGGTTTTTGGAAGGCTATTATATTGTGTTAATAACTAAAAGGAGGAAGATGGCAGATATTGGAGGTCATGCAATATATAAGATTGAAGATACAAATATGATCTATCTACCCAATGATTCTGTGCGAATTACTCATCCTGATGAAGCCAGGTATGTACTGGTAGTAACTATTATTTTTATTTTTTTAATGTGATAGGCCAATTAGAATACATAATATAGTCAAATGATTATAAGTGTTATGTTAAAAAATGTAGAACACTGGCTTAGAGTTCTGGAGTTTTTGTTCAAAGGCTATTAAAAACCCCCATTATAACAGTTGACTCAGGTGAGGATCAATGATGGCGCCACCATCGCTGGGTGAGAGGTTATTATTGAAGAGCAGAATATCCACTCAGTGTCAACATGCACTCCACGAGTCTGTTATTTACAAAGAGGAATCGCAGATACTTAACCAGATGTTCAAACAGCATCACCAATAATGAGACAAAACTGACGTTATTTGCCTCTTAATGTGAAGCAACAGGAAGGACACAGATTACTTGTGTAGTTTTCTTAAAAAACTAGAAGCCTTAAGTACGTACTTTTACTAGTTAGAGTACTTAACTTGAAGCCAAGCATAAGGAAATAATCAAGCAAACCCATATTGTGGGACATTCTGTAAGTTGTTTTTAAAGACTTCACCTCTGGCCTGGACTCTTCAGAAATGTCAATGTCATCAAAGAGAGAAAAAGCCCAAGGACCGTTCTAGATTCAGAACAGATACAGTGACCGTGATAAAACAGGCAGGCGTGGCATATTGATTAAAGGTGAATCGGACCAGTGGATGTGAATCCAAGGGATGGGGAAAAGTTGAAAAGGATTATGTTATTTATAAACCCCATTCTTACGATTCTTTAGCCAAGAATAGTAAACAAAACAAATTATGTTGTTCTCTGTAGTGATTTGACTGTCTTTAAATAGTGAAATTATCTTACAATTAGTACTTGTAGTAAATGGACATTATCCAAAATAATACACATCTCTGCTAATAACTTGTTAGAGGTTAACTGAAGTACTATTACTAGATAGGTAAAACTTTTAATATACTTATAATACAATATAATCCGATAATACAGTTAAGTAAAAATATTTGGTAAAATATTAGGAAATAAAATATAGTGCTATATTAAACATTTCATACCTAATGACAAGTAGAGGTTATTCCTGTATGCATGGTTATATCAACATTAGAACATTTATTAGAGCAATTCACCACATTAAAATATTGTTGGGGAAAATTATCATCTTAATATTTGTAGAAAATACATTTGACAAATTCATTATTCATTTGTGATCAAATGTCTTTAAAAAGTTGAAAAGAATATGAAAAAATGTTAACATTTATTAATCATAAGTGGTAGATGTGTGGATATTTCATTCCATACCTTTTTTTGTTTTAAAAAACTTCCCAATTTAAAATTATGGTGATCTGCAACCATTTTTGCATTTCTCTTAACTCCCCTCTCTGTAACCTCAAAGCATTTACCAAGCACATTGTAAAAACAAGATCAGTATTTACTTCTTTCTTGCCTCAAATCTGAGTGCCCCACACATGTAAGTGTGTGACTCCCTCTCTCTGTCATAATTAGTGATGAGGGGACAGTCAGGCTGTGGAACTAAGTATCTCTGAAGGGATGATTCACAGACTTAGAAATTGCTTCAGATGAAATCTCTACTCCAGTTCTGGATTGAATGCCTCAGTGTTAGGAGCATTTTTAAAATACAAATGTATATATAAGGATATGCTAAGCTATGAAAAAGTGATAGTGTTATATGAATGTAACATGCTTTGTTTTTTTAGGTATCTACGAATATTTCAAAATGTGGACTTATCTAGCAATTTTTACTTTAGGTAAGTTTGAACTTAGTTTTTCTCCTATAAGTCACTTAAATGTTTATATTTTTTCCTAAGGGGTATAAAAAGAATCGAGGACACAGTAGTGCTTCCTCTGTTCTTTTTTTTTTAATGGCCAAATTATTCCCTCTAAAAACACAAGCTATAGATCCTCCTTTTAAAAATCTGGTATTTCAAATTTGCATGGACAAATGAAAGGGTAATTATTCTTACTATAAAAATCAAGTTTGTTTGGGATGGGATTTTAATGAAAGTTTCTTATTTTATAATTTTGAATTACAAAAATGAGATTTGCATTCAGTCTCTAACACAGAGGTAACTATTTCACAGTTCAATTTTCAGTTAACAAGCTAGCAAAACTAGGTAAAAATAAATTAAAAATAGGAAAAAATACCAAAGGTTGTAATACCAACGTACTGCTAATGGCATTGTAATTAATAGTATTCCTGGAGAGGAATGTGACATTAAGTAGATGTGAAAATATACCCTAAGGAAATAGGTCAGGAGAGAAAATATGAATCCGTATTTGTAAAAAGACATTTATAGCTTCTCTATTTAGCATAACCCGAGTAACCAACACAGAGCTAAACCAAATATCAATAGCCTAACAACAGGCAAGTCAATTGCAGCAGAGGTTGTGGCAAGAGTTTTACCAGCACTGGTGTGACCAGTGTGGAGGCCTGGCAGGCAGTGACTGTGCTGGCTGGAAATTACAGCCACTGAAATAGACACAAAATAGCATCGCAGTGAGGACTTGAGTCACCAGGACTAAAAGATGGCCTGGAGTGGTGTAGCTGTTGGTGTTTTATACTGATAGGGGTATTGGGCATTATTTTAACTTTACTTTGAAATTATTGACATAATCATTTATCTTTGAAATAAGGAAAGACATGTCTACCGTGTCGAGTGGATTACGTTTTCACTGACATAAAACTGAAGAAAGTTATTTTAATAGCATAGTCAAGGGGCTCCTAATGGAATAATTTTCACTTCCACAATGTTTATTAAGTGTGTATTTCTATTCTATTTGTGTCAGTCATCTGCTTCCAGTCTTTATTGCTTAATTTTATGTTTCTAGCATCTGCGAGTCACTATGGAAGCTCGGTGGGACCGTTAGAAACGGTCTTTCCCTGCTTCATGTATTTCATCTTCATTTGCATCCCATGCTGAGTTCTGGTCAAGTTATTCCATAAGTAAACATGTATAGGTTAAAGTTTTTATATTTCATAAGTAAGCTTTAAAAAGGTAAGCTGCATTCTTAAGATTCAGCCAGAATAAAGCAGTAGTTTTAAATAGGAAGAATTGATTGTTAACACGTCTCCCACCTCTCCCCCAAACCAGCCGCCTTATTGAGATGTTACTGATGTGTAACATTTGTAAGTTTAAGGTGCACAGTGTGAGGATTAGACACAGGCATATATTGTGACATGATCACCACAGTAAGGTTAGTCAGCATTTCCACCCCCTCACATAATTTTGATTTTTTGTGTGTCTGTATAGTGATAACATTTAAAATTAACTCTCTTAACAAATTTCAAGTATAATTCAGTACTGTTAATGATAGTTACCCTGCTGTGCATTAGAACCCCAGATCTTACTTAGCTTACAGCTGGGACGTTGTACCCTTTGGCCAACATCGCCCATTTCCCCAGCCCCTTCCCTGGCCACCACCAGTCTACTCTCTGAGTTCGGCTTCCTTAGATCACATATATGAGTGACAACACACAATACTTGTCTTTCTCTGACTTTTTTCACTTGGAAAATGCCCTCAAAGTCCATTCCTTGTTATTGCAAACAGCTGGATTTCCCTTCTTTTTTATGGCTGAATAATGTCCTCTGTGTGTGTGTGTGTGTACACACACACCTTATCTATCCCTGCATCCATTGGTGAATTCTTAGGTTGTTTGCCTGTCTTGCCTATTGGGAATAAAGCTGCAGTGCACATGGGGGTGCAGATCTCTCTTCAAGGCAGTGATTTCATTTTCTTAGGATAGATACCCAGAAGTGGGATTGCTGGATCATATGTATACTTTTAATTTTTTGAGGAGCTTCCATTCTGTTCCCAAACTGGCTGCACAGTTTGCATCCCTACCAACAGATGGTTCCTTTTTCTCCACAGCCTCGCCAACACTTGTTTTCTCTTGTCTTTTTGATAATAGCTGTTCAGCTAGGTATGAAGTGCTATCTCCTTGTGGGTTTAATTTGTCTTCCTCTCACGTGTTGCTGATTTCTGCCACATGTACATGTCGGCCATTGGCAATCTCTTTGGGAAAATGTCTATTCCAGTCCCTAGCCCATTTTTCAATCAGATTGTTTTTGCTGTTGAGTTACATGAATTCCTTATGTATTTTAGATACTAACCCTTATCAGATAGATGTTTTGCAGATGTTTTCTCTCCTTCCATAGGTGATTTTTCATTTAGCTGATTTTTTCTCTGTGCAGAATCTTTTTACTTTGCTGTTGTCCCAGTTATTTTTGCTTTCATTGCTTGTGCTTTTGGTGTCATAGCTGTGCCAAGACCCATGTCAGGAAGCTTTTTCCTTGTGTTTTCTTCTAGTAGTTTTACAGTTTCAGGTCTTATATTTAAGTCTTTAGTCCATCTTGAATTAACTCTGTGTTTGGTGTCAGGTGGGGGTCCGTTCTCTTTCTTCTGCACGTGGCCATCTGGTCCCCCCAGCAGTGGCTACTGAAGGGGCTCTCCTTTCAGCAGCGCATCTCGGCCCCCGTCAAGTGTTAGTTGGTTGTATCGCATGGGTTTATCTCTGGGCTCTCGGCTGTTGTATGGATCTGTGTGTCTGATTTTATGCCAGTACCGTGCTGTTCTGAATGCCATAAAAAAAGTCAAAATCAGGAAGTGTGGTGTTTGCAGCTCTCTTCTTTTTTTCTCAAGAGTTTTGGTTATTAGCAGTCTTGTGGTTCCATACAAATTTTAGGATTGTTTTTCCTGTTTCTGTGAAAAATGTCACTGGAACTTAGATAGGGATTGCATTGAATCTATCGATGGCTCTAGGTAGCATGGACATTCAAACAGTATTAATTTTTCTATTCCAAGAACACAGGAATCTTTCCACTGATTTGCATCTTCTTCATTTTCTTTCATCAATGTATTATAATTTTCAGGGTAAGATCTTCCACTTCTTGGTTAAATTTATTTTGAAGGATTTAATTTCTTTGATGCTATTCTAAGTGTGATTGAAATACCAACCTCTCAATACGATTTTTATCCTTGTGAGATTAGATGCTAGTAAAATTGATGGCCCCATCAAGCAAATGTGGTAAAATTGAATTTCACAGATGAAACAAACCAATCTCAAGCAAATTATATGAATAAGTTAAAGAAGTTATAATTGAAACAATGTGTTTGTCTTTAGACAGAATTGAAATCATCATAACATGACTAAATACAAATTTATGCAAAGTTAAGGAATTCTAGATAACCTTTTGAAATTCTGTGTAAAAAATATGTAACTCTAGAGATACTCATAGAAATTATTAATTATGTGAAATCAGAATTGTAAAGGATTCCTTTTGGCCTAAAGGCCAAATTTTATTTGCCACAGAGTGTTATAATTTTTGGGATGGTTGTTACTCTCCTGAAACATGTTTCCCTTTAATGGTACGTGTTACTTGCTTATTGCTGTTTCATTATGAAGTCGGTTATAGAACTGTTTTTGCTCATAGTTTAGAGTACAGGCTATGCACTATTGCAGTGGGTATTTGTAACATCAGTAGAACTCCATTCAGATACATTTGAGAGCATGACACCTTTGCACCGCTGTGAAGTTGATTGATTTCAATAGAAAGTAGAAGTGCGCATTGCAAATCAGTGAATATAGGTCAGTCGCATTGTTTTGTGTATTTCTAGTCAGGCAGATGCCTGAGTCATGTGATGGTTTTTTAATTTCCAGTTACATCGGTTTAGTGTGTTGCACAGTGCTTACTTGAACAGTTTTGCTTCCAAGTAAAGGAACAGTGCTAAGTGATTTAACTCACAGGTTTTAACTCCATTTGGGAGTCAAGACAGCGAAATGCATTTTGCTTTTATGATTCTTACTAAGCTTCAGTTATGTTCTCAGTTACAGCTATGATCTCTCGCACTCACTCCAGTATAACCTCACGGTCTTGCGAATGCCCCTGGAGATGTTAAAGTCTGAAACGACCCAGGCTCACCAGGAGAGTTTTGACATCTTTGAAGATGAAGGATTAATCACACAGGGTGGAAGTGGTAGGTGGCTTCTAGCACATCTAATGCATGTTAATGCAGCTTCCACGAAACGCACCTCATGAACTTCACTCCTGTCTCCCTTATGTTTTTCCTATGTGGGCTCATCTTTGCCCGAGTTTTCCTCCCATGAGGTTGTTCAGTGTATGAACTGGACCAGTTCATTCTGTAGAAACCTTTATTGCCATTCTGTAGAAACCTTTGTCGCCATGTGACTACATTTGTGGACCAACCAGAAAATTATGTGCTGACGTTTTTTAGTGAATTTTCATGCACTTTTAATGGACTACATGTAGGTCTAGACATGGTTTGGCTTAAATGGAGAATCATCTTTTGAGTACTGAAGAATATACACCACCACCTTATTTCCTGAGAGACTAGTTCAATGTGGGCTGAGTTTTGGGAAAAAAGTCACTGTGGGTTACCAATTGTGTGCTAGACATTTACATACAGTATCTCTGGTCCTCCTAAAAACTCAGCTCAGTAGGTATAGTGCCACTTTTAAAGAAAAGAAGACTAAGTGGGAAACTGAGGCCCACACTTTAGGGCCCCATGGCCAATGTCCAGAAGGGACCAGGGCACAGAAACTGTGTGTATTAGGTATTTTCATAGCTGCTGTAGCAAATTACCATACACTTAGTGGCTTAAAGCTGTACAAATGCTCTTCCTTTGGTCCCAGCTTGACCCCTGGTTCCTCGTGGGCCCTGCCTCTGTCAGGGCCACTGCAGGGTTGGGGCCGCGACCCAGAGACCCTGGACTGACCAGTCACACAACAGAATGGGTACCTTTAGGCCTAGAGTTTTGGGTTGGCCTAGAGCTCTAAACCAGAGGTATTTCCAAAGGGAATGTTGTGAGGGAATCGTTTCAGTCTGACAGCAGTTTAGCTGAATTAGATTTGCTGTGGAAACATAGTAAGTTAACACTGCCTCGGCCTCCTTGCCATATGCTGTTTAAACGGTGATGATGGAGATAAGGCTGTGGAGGCTGAGTGCGTGGTAATGTTGCAGGTGTCTCCCGGCAGGGCTCTCTCGCACAGGCCTGGGCTCTCCTAGCGCTTGTCAGTGGTCCTGGTCCACTCTAAGACTTCAGCTGTTGCTTAAACTGAATGCCATCCCTTCCACTGCCCTGGACTCTTGATAGTTTATTAGATTGGCTGTAATCTGCTCTAAGGCCAAACCTGGGGGTCCCTGGCTACCCCAGAACATCTCAATCCCATCAGTTTGCCTTGGGTCAGACACCTGAAGGTAACCTGTGCTACGAGAGAGAGGTGGAGGGTAAGAGAACCTGTACCTGGGCATTTGCTTGCATCATTTCCTCCAAATCTCACTTAGTGGCAGGAAAGCTGGAAGTATTACTAAGTTTGCACTACATGTTATCCCAAATCTGAGTTTGAATATTTGTTCTGAGATCTAAATTAAGCCTCCGAAAGCCCCTGAATTTTTTACTGTCTCTAGAGCAGTTCCATTTGATAGAGATGAGAAACAGTGTGTATTAGGTATTTTCATAGCTGCTGTAGCAAATTATCACACACTTAGTGGTTTAAAGCTGTACAAATGTATCATCTTACATGGAAGTTTGAAGTCCAGAATAGATCTCAGTGGACTAAAGTTAGGGTGTGTGGAGCTGCGTTCCTTTCCTGACAAGGACCCTAGGGAAAAAACCCATTTTCTTTCCCTTTCCAGTGTCTCAAGGCTGCCCAGTCCCTGGCTCATGGCCCACTTCCTCTCCAAAGCCAGCAAAGGCCGGACAAGGTTCTCTGCCACACTGCATCATGCTGACACTCTCACCTGTGTCCTCCTCTTTCCCTTAGAGTGACCCTGTGGTCACACTGGGCCCACCAGGATGGTCCAGGCTAACCTCCCCATCTCAGGGTCTTCTGATGAGCAACCTTAATTCTGTCTGCAACTTTAGTTCCTCCTTTCCAGGTGACATTACATATTAACAGGTTCTGGTGATTAGGCCTAGAACATCTTTGGAGTGGTGGCATTATTCTACCACTCGGGGAAACAGAGTGAGGGCATGATGTACACAGGTAGGTAGGAAAGGAAAAGAATACATTTTTTAAGAGTCCCTCCTGTGTCAAGCCCTGTATTAGTCACTTTGCAGATATTTTATTTAATCTGAACAGTTGTCTCTGAGGTGAGTAGTAGTGTCATCACTTTGCAACTCAGAAAATTGAGGCTCAGAGATGTTAAGTAACTTGACAAAGGTCACAGAGCTGGTAGGTGGCAGAGGCAGGACTCCCGTCCACATCTGCACTGTTCTTGCTCTGTGTAATGCCTGAAAGGGCAGAGGAGGTTCAGTTTTTATGAATGAAACCAAAGTGTAGTTGTCATAGTATATAAACACTTTTAACATATCATGTTTTGGAAAGAATAGTGTTGATTACCTGCTATCCAGAACTGTTAGAATCTTTTAAGTTATTATAAATGTACTTGTTTCTTGTTTCGTACTTCATAGGAGTTTTGTAAGACTAATTAATGTTTAATAAATGTATCTGGATATGCTGAAATCAAGTGTGATGGGGTTAATTTCTTCCTACAGAGAAGGCCTGATAAAGCAGTGATCCCCACTTACGGAAGCATCAGTAAGGCGCCAGTCTCTTCTCAGCACGTCATGTGCATTCCCAGCTATTTCATCTTCACAGCAAACACACAACACAGATAACAGTTGAGGTAACAGGGACACTGAGACAGTGAGCCACTCTCTCGGTCACCCCTGTGGCCCTGCTGCTGAGAGGCAGAGTGGGATTTGGAGCCAAGCACCCTGGCCCTGGGGCGGCCCTCCCTGCCACCTGCCAGGCGTCTCCTGGCATATTCCTGTATTTGTACACGCATCCACAATTTTCCTGTCGTTTTTTCTCTCTTAGGTGAAGAACTCTCAAAAACCAGAAAGTGTGTTTATACTTTGACCAGGTACAGAATCAGCAGTGTTCTGTGTGATGACATGAACGATAGCCACTGAAAATGGCAGTGCTGTTTATCAGGCCTCATTCTGAAGTTAAAAACAGAAGTTTAAGAATTTAACAATGAGTTAAATGTCAACCAGTTTCCTTCTTTCTGACACCAACTTTTGCTTTTCAGGTGTGTTTGGGATCCGTAGTGAGCCTTACATGAAGTATGTGTGGAATGGTGAACTTCTGGATGTAATTAAAAACAGTGTGCATCGTGACTGGCTGTTGTATATCATTCATGGGTTCTGTGGGCAGTCAAGTATCCTTTTTTAGAAAAATTAAGATACATAGTATTAAACTTAGGCCCTGCCTGTTTGCGGAAAGCTGTGTACAAATCATATGATTATACAATCCCTGTGCACCCAGCAGGGACACTCCCCCAGGGCGCCATACAGTGGCAGTGCAAGGAGGAATGCAGGCCCCCTGAACAGATGTGCAGGCACGCAGGAAGGCAAACGGGCAGGAAGACGAGCTGTGTGTGCCGCAGGTGAGGCAGGTGGTGAGGTGGCACTCCTGCCTGCGCGGAGGAGCAGAAGCACCACAGGCGGGAAGGATGCGGCAGCCCAGGGGGAAAGCGACAGGCTGGGCCCTAAACAGACGTCAGTGGGTGGTGAAGGCGCTGTGAGCATGGAGGTGGAAAAGACCACGGGTGTGACCTCATGGCTTGAGCATAAACCCCAAGGTGGTACAGTGTGGTGGCAGAGACCCTCATGGGGGATCGGATTGCTTTGGTGGTCGGACCAGGGACTTCGGGTTTGGCCTAGGACCTCTGAAAGGTTCTTTCAAGAGGGTGAAAAAAGTATGTACAAAGTAATACTTAGGAAGCTTGAGTTGACAGCCATTTTAAAGCTGGATTAATTAACATGAGACTGGAACAAGAGACGTGAGTTAAGAAAAGATTGCCGCAGTTCAGGTATAATGTAATGAGGCCTGGATTGGAAAGAGGCATAAGAGATTAAATTCAAGTAAATTGATCTTTGGATTAATCTGAATTCAGTCATAAAAGTACTTGTTTTTCTTGTCTTTTAATTTCTAGCTATGTCTTTCCAATGAAGTGTGCCTATGTTCTGGCATTCAGGAAGGCAGTGTGTATTTTCTAGAAGTGGTGTTTGGGTTTTTCCTGTCTCTCTGAGATCATGTCGGGCATTTGTGCACCTGGCATGCTTTTTAGTTGATGTACTTTTCGGTGTCTTATGTTTTTAAAGGCCTCTGGTGAAACTTTAAAGGAGTGGTTGTTTTGTGACCCGTAAGTGGGTGGATGTGATTAATCAGTGTCATGCTTTCTTGTACAGCGCACTCGGAGGAGCAGAGTTGGGGCACAGCTGGAGGGTTAGCCTGGACGAGGGCCAGTGCTGCCTTCTTTGTGGCAGGTCAGGGAGAGGGGAAGCTAGGTGAGGACAGGAATTTTGAAGTGAAGACGAGTGAGCTGTAAGGGCTATGCTAACTACTTTATGATCATTTTAACCAGTGAGCGCAGTATTATCTGCTTGATCATTCACTGAATAATGAGATTTGGCCCTGGATTACTTCTGTTCCAAAAGTTAATCTACTTGGAAAGAACACAAGGTTTTCACCACCAAGGACACCAAAGAAGATGTGCTACAGTCTCTAAAAGGCAGCTCTGGACTGATTCGTATTACCAAGAGCTGACCTGAGGCCTTACATATTAAGTCCAATATGTTTTTTAAAAGAGCAAATAGCACCATAGATTAAAAATTTTAATTATAAAATTTAGCTCATCAGTCTCCTAGCTATCAAGCATTTAATGAATTCTAGAAGCATATATGATAGAAGTAATAGCGATTTATTGAACATTTATTGGTCCGGGCATTAATTTAACACACAGTACCTAACCTAGTCCTCCTAACTGCCTAATAACATTAGTTTCTTTGTTAGTACTTACACCATCTTGCAGAAGATGAAGCAGGCTCAGAAGTTAGGTAAGGTGATGTACCTACTAGGCTAATGTTGGTTAAATAGTCCTCAGTGTTGGGGTTCGCAGTGAGGCGGTGAACTTGGCCTGCTGGGTGCGACATGCTCACGGCGGCCCCTGACTGCAGGGTGTGCTTCCTGAGGTGAGCCCTGCTCGGTGGCACACGTTCTGAGGACCAAGAGAGCTCCTTGTACCCGTCTACACCCTTCACTGGGCCACCAGGAGAGGCCAGGTCTCCCCCGGGTAGTAAGCCTACTTCTGGTTTCCATTTCCTCTGAAGTTCCAGGAAACCCCTTCTGAGGGAGGCCTGGTTTTGCCTGAATACTTGCACAGTTTGGAAGAACAATCAGACCCAATGCTGTCCCATCCTCGGGTGAAGTTTTTTGGTGTGTTTTGGGGTCCTCTGCAGGATGTATTTAAATGTGTATTCAAGGTCTAATGATTCTGTGGGTTTGGTGTGACAGTCGTGAATGTTGAGCAGCTTTAACTTGATTTCTAAGAGCTGTTGATCTATGGACGACCGGTGTATGTCACTCTGATAGCGAGAAGATCCAGTAAATTTGCTGGGACACGTTTTCTCAAGCGAGGTGCAAACTGTGAGGTAAGATGGAAAAACAACAGTGCTGCTGACATTTTAACTTTTATTTACATCAGCTTTGCCAACAGATGAAGCAAAGTGGAATTTTAGAAAGTGGGATTTCTTAGTTTGGGACATTATCAAGGGAACAATTAATTCTCTAGACTATATGAAACTTAAGGGAAATATACTAATATACTGATTTTCTGAAAAATGAGCTTAGATTTATGCAATGCCTTAGGGAGTTATGAAATGACCATTGTTTGGGAGCACGAACCTTTTCTGTAATATATGAAAAAATGTAGTATGTACGTAGTGTTAGAGACTAAAATAGCCAAGTACCTCCACCCAGGGAGTAAGTGGAGGGGAAAACTAGCTGTTGGAAGAACATCCTTGAAAAGACAAAGTAGAGGAAGGCTTGGGAGACCCTTTCCCTGTTTCCCTGTCTTTAGCTGCTCACCCCTAGAAAAATAACAAAAATTCATCTCTGCTTCCGTAAGTCAAGGAATCTGTTTGCAGTGGACAACTCGAGTCTCCAGCAGATGTGTGACAGCAGACAGACTGAGTGAGATGCTGTTTTGGTCCTGACTTAAAATAGCAACATTGTTCTTAAAATTCTAACTGCTGCTTTAGGAAAAAACAGAATTTTGCAGCTATATTATTTGCCAAGGATAGTAGATATAAATACCTCTAAAATGATTCTTTGTCATATCTTTATATACTTTTATACATAAAGCTAACTCAAGACCCCGTTTTTCCCTTTTTGTCCATCAGGCATTATTTGAATCTTACTCTTTTGTCCTTTCACTCCTCCTTGGTTTTCAGAATTGAATTTTTTATTCCACTGGTCTTCCTAACCTCCTCTATGATTTCATGTAATTGTTTTTCTTTTCTCTCCCTCTCTACCATTTATATCACTCAAGCTATCCTCTTATCTGCTACTTGTATTACTAGCTATTTAATTAGATTTTGTCCTTGGCTATTCTCTATTTTTTATTGCCTTCCTTTATTATGTTATAATGGTTTTCCTTTTCTAATGTGCACATTGAATATTGATCAGTATTTACATCTTTTAAAACATTCTAGGAACAGCAGTTATAATTCCACTGTTAACTTGAAAATGTTTTCCATTTAATACCTTCACATGCCCCTTCCCTTGCAGGGTGATGTTGCAAATGAAGTGGAGACGGAGCAGATACTCTGCGATGCTTCTGTGATGTCTTTTGCTGCAGGAAGTTACTCTTCTTATGTGCAAGTCAGAGGATCAGTTCCTTTGTACTGGTCCCAGGACATTTCAACTATGATGCCTAAGCCACCGATTACACGTGAGTGGGACGGTCTTTTTAGTAGTGACTCTGCTTTACCCACATTTAGGATGAACTGCTGTGGCAGGAATCTCATAAAAACTTGGGCTTTGACAAAGTTTTAGTACTAGAAAGTAGATAATTTAGAAGAGAGACTTCCATTATTTTTAGACTATCTTTATATTTTACTATAATTTTGTCAGCCATTAAATTACTCATGTTTCACATCAGAAATGTAGCAATCATTCAATTCAATAAACTCATGAAGAATAAACATCTGCTAAACTCGAGGAATTTTGGAAGTGAAATAACTAGAATATGAGATAAATTGCATTTCTACAAACATTAAAAACCGAAATCCTGTATTTTCTTTTCTTGCCTTCTAATGCGCATGTATCCTTTTTCTCACCAGTGGATCAGGCAGACCCGTTCGCACACGTGGCTGCCCTTCACTTTGACCAGATGCTTCAGAGGTTTGGCTCCCCGGTCATCATCTTGAACCTAGTGAAGGTTTGATGTGCTCCTCTGGTCACCACGCTCATGCACGTTGGCCTGCCTTTCCTCAGCAAAGAGGGGCCCCCAGGCTTGCTCTGTCTCCCCAGTGGGCTTGTGCTGTGACAGCTTTCTGTCTTGAGCTGTCCGAGCCACAGCCCACTGGCCACGGGTTCTGTGTGACACTTCCTGGGTGCCTGGGAGAACCACCTCCCATGCTGCCCCTGGGAGGCAATAGGTGGTCAACCCAGATCAGGCATAAGTCTATCAGAGGTTTTAACATTGCATATGTGTGTGTGTGTGTGTGTGTGTGTGTGTGTGTGTGTGTGTGTGTGTGTGTGTGGTGGGGGGTGGCGGGGGGCTGTCTCTGAACCTTCTGAAGCTGTACGCAAACACTTGTATATCTGAAGTTTTCTTTGGTTGTTGAAGGGGTGTGTGACCCTAAGGAGGCTGACTAACCAATCCACTCTGAACAGACAATGCATAAAGCAGATTCTTTACATGGAGACAATTGAAGGTTGATTAAATAAGCTTTTCTCTCCATCTCATAAAATGTCAGATTTGATAGAATTTCAAAAAGTTGTTTCCCTAGTTGATAAAGTCCTTTTGAGAAAAATTCCAAGTATATACTTTTCTTAGATGTAAAAATAAACTATATGTTCATCCTAAACTGCCTTAACTTAATCAACTCTTATCTAATTCATCTATTTGATTTACTTAGCTGTGCAAAATAGATACCCTGTTTTGTTTCCACAGTAGTTATCTGATTAAGTTCATGACCATGGAAAAGTAGTCACCGTGACTGAGCAGCATAGACCTCTCGGTGCCGGCTGTAGCATGTCCCCCCCATGTCAGCGTCACCGATGCTACTTTCTTTGTGAGTGAAGGTCTGATTGGGGTAACAATAAGAATAGTTCATTCTTACTAATGCGCACCATGTGCCAGATGTACTAAGAAGAAATTACTGTGTTGTATCTCTAAGCTCCACATTGATGCTCTGAGGGAGACACTGTTGTTACCCCATTTCAAACAGAGAACAAATGGAGGCCTAGGAAAGTTGAGAACCTTGCCTACGTGGCTCATTAGTGGCAGCTCCAGTGTTCCATTTGTGGAGCTGCACAGTAACGCACTGGCCGCTCTTGAATGAGAGGCAGTGTAATACCTGTGGGGATCCTGCGGGCCAGGAGGCAGAGGACCAGATGTGGTCCTGTGAACACCTGTCGACTTCATTCAGCCACGGCATGAAAGGGGAGGAAGGGCCTGCCTTGGCTGCCTGCAGCGTGTTTGTGAGGGCTAAGTTCAGAAGTGTATGAAGGCTGCAGAAGTGCCCTCTGTTGTGCCAGGGAATTTCCCATCCAGCCCCTCTGATTCCTGCCTGATCCTTAGCTGGTTGGAGTTGAGGGGGTGGGGGGGGTCCCTTCTTCTGGTCCTTGGGGAGTTCTGCTCTGCCAGAGTGCGATGTGGGGTGTGTGGGCCAGACCCAGGGAGGGTGAGCTGGGCTTCTAGAAGCTGCAGGAGGTTACAAGGAAGAAATCTGATCTCCTTTAGCCTTTAAAGTTATATCTGTTGACTTTAATTCAGTAAAGTATTTATTTCTTTGCCTTTATATTATTTCAGTTTTAGTAGGCTTCACACGAATGGAACACTGGAGCTGCCACTAACTAGCCATGTGGCTGTGGGCAAGGTTCTCAACTTTCCTAGGCCTCCATTTGTTCTCTGTATGAAATAGGGTAACAACAGTGTCTCCCTTAGAGCTTAGAGATACAACACAGTAATTTCTTCTTAGTGCATCTGGCACATGGTGTGTATTAGTAAGAATGAACTATTCTTATTGTTACCCCAGTCGGACCTTCACTTAGAAAGAAAGTAGCATCAGTGATGCTGACAGTGGAGTGGAGACATTACAGCTGTAGTATATTAAGACTTAGGCTTTTTATCTTAGCTGAAAAGCAAAAGTGTTAAAATTCTGTTCCTCTGGTCTAAGGTTATTAGAACACTAAAATGTTTAATTCTTGTTAAAGGAAAGAGAGAAAAGGAAGCATGAGAGAATCCTCAGTGAGGAACTCGTTGCTGCGGTGACATACCTCAACCAGTTCTTGCCCCCTGAGCACACTATTATTTATATTCCTTGGGACATGGCCAAGTTCACCAAAAGGTAAGGAGAGAGTCATATGTCTGCTTATGGTATCTTACTTTTCTCATGATGTGAAATAGCAGGAAGCTGATCTCTGGTAAAGTAAATGTTGTCTTTAAATTCTGTCATAAACCTGCTGAGCAGCTGTTTGCTTTGGGTGTATCATTTCAGTGTTTAAATTAGCCCTCTGTTTACACTATTTGCAAATTCTCTTTGGAGTATCTAGTCATTTCAGAACATCTCTAGTCCACTACTTTTCCTTAAGTACATTAGTTTCACTTTTTCTACTTCATTCTCTCTCCCTGCTTAATCACTTTTCTCAGACACTACTTCCCAGGGATCTCACTTGGGGAAGAACCTTGAGTAACTCCTGACAGTTATAGTAAGTCTGGACTCCTTAGTGTAACACTAAATAGAGCCGCATCCCCTGGATGGTTCCAGAATGCAGTGACTTTCCTTTACGCCCAGCGTTGCTGTGCCCCTCCCCCACCGCCTGGGCTGCTTTCCCACCTATCTTTTACCTTCAGGTGCTCATTCAGAATTCATCTCATCCAAATTCGTCAGCTAAGGACCAGACAAAAGCCAGCTGGGCCGGATGGATAACCCCTGGCCCAGCAGAGAGCACTTCTGCAGCCCTCATGTGTTCCCAAGTCCGACCCTCAGAGGCAGTTCATTAACCTGGCTTTGCCTTTCCACTCATTTTCTTGGCATCCTGTAAACACTCGGATCAGTTTGAGGTCTCATTTTTTTATGTTACTATATTGTTTTGCACTTAATTCGTTGTACTTTTTTCTAAATCATTTTATGCAGTTAGATACCCATGCACATAGACTCACACATACACACCTTCCTGGAGCATAAGCCTGATTGCAGGTTGGAGCCATTCACATTAACTTATTTCCAGTGTTTTCTTCCCAAACACTTACACTGTGCATTGTGTCCTCCTCATAGTTGTTTCTGAATGCACAGACTTTACTGACTTGAAAGGCTTTGGGAAACTGGCAGGGACGTAATGTGCCAAGATTAAGGCTTGCCAGCCGTTGATACTAAGTTACAGCTCTTTACCGTCTCTTTGTACCAAATCATGCTGGTTATTGAGTATACACTGTATTCTAGAAATTGTTACACTATTTCTGTTGAGTATAAGACAGTTTAGAAATTAAATCACTGATTATTATTACTGTAGACTTTATTTACTTAGGCATAATGATAAATACGTATTAAAATTGGGGTTCTTCACACTTTTGTAATTTTTCCTCTTCTCCTCAGCAAGCTGTGTAATGTTCTTGACCGACTGAATGTGATTGCAGAAAGTGTGGTGAAGAAAACAGGTTTCTTTGTAAACCGCCCTGATTCCTACTGTAGCATTTTGCGGCCAGATGAAAAGTATGTATGGTATTTAAACACTTCAGATAAATCAAGAATTTTGCTCTTATAGATAAAAATACTCTAAATAGGAACAGTTTGTACTGTGTGAGAGATGGTGAATTAGTCCTCTGGGGAGACAGGCTGCTCGGGGCAGCGTGACAGACAGTCACTGCCAGCAGGGATTTGCTCTGGCAGGCACGTACCTTGGCGTGGAAGCCACGGAATTGTTTTCGCTTGCCTTGTGGAATCAACATTACATAAAATATCTCTGTAAAGAAAAATTTCCTGCAATGAAATCTATTTTTCAGTTTAAAATAGGAGTAGGAATTTTTTTCTTATAGACTAAATACTAACATTTTAATGAAATTAGTGTTTATCGTTGTACTCTAGTTGTTTGCTCACAAATCTTTCTTCATTACTATTTTGTGAGCTTCTTCAGATCAAGGACCTGTGTTTATCTTTGTATACTATAATGGCTAAAAAACAAAAAATGAAAAGCACCAACTATAAGGGTGTATGTCTTTGGAAGTAACCCTTTTGTTATAGCTTGAATTTCAGGGCACCCGTAATGGGGCCCCAAAGACAGCTCCCAGCCCAGTGACCCCTGGGGAGAGCTGGAAGCACTCATGAGCTGTTGTGCTCGTGGCTGTGATGTGTGATGGTCGGAGGACACAGCGCAGGATTAGCCGAGGGCAAAGGCGTGCGGGCAGAGTGCGGAGGAAGCCAGGGGCAGAGCCGCCCAGCACAGGCCTCATTCCCCAGCAGCTGGCCTGGCAGCAGGCGTGAGGTGCTGCTGCAGGGGAGAGTGGTGGACACCATGCTGGGGTTATTATTGGAGGCTGAGCCCACAGACAGCCTTTGCCTGGCAGGCGCCCGAATCACAAACTCCCGGAAGGAAAGAGGATGTTCAACAAACCACACTGGGCGCAGCAGGCCTCTCTTCTCTGTACCGGGAATGGCCACAGCCCGGTCCCAGGTGCCGGCCACAGACTGGCCTTGTGAGTGAGCCTTTGAGAGGCCGGCAGCCATCAGGCCTGTTGTCAGCTCCTTTCTGGGCCATGCCTTCTTTTAAATAATCAAAATCTTTTAATAATTAAAATAAGATATTAATATCATTTTACAGTACTTTAGAACATATCCCCATGCATTCATTAGCACTTGGAGAAAATAAATAGGAGGGAAAATAATAAAGAAGCCTGTAAAAATAGGCAAAGGAACGCAACAAAGTACCATAAAAAAGAGCTGGAGGAGGGGAGAGTCCGAATGTTGCAGGAGAAGGATAAGGCACAGAGGGTTTTATTAGAAATATTCCCTGTGATTACTCAGGTCTGCAGAGACCAAGCAGGACATGGGCTTCAGTTAAAGCGAGAGAGACTGTGGTTGGCGTGGGTAACAGTGCCAGCACACGGGGAACTGGGCAGTTAGGAGGCTCCTTTCCTGGTTGTCCCTGGGGTGGGCGTGGCCAGCACCCGTCTTAGTCACGTGCTTATTCATTTACTTGGAAGAGTGACAAAGTGATTATTCAGATGCATTCAGCTCTATTGCTTTCTTTGATCATAATAAAGACCTTGTAAGTATGTATTTTTAAACAGGTGGAGTGAACTAGGAGGGTGTGTGATTCCCACTGGCCGCCTGCAGGTATGAGTGACGTTATATTAATAATGACTAGAATCTGTATTCACTGTATGATGTTTTCTGGAAGTGGTCATGGAGAGGGACACTTCCTATTTAATGCAAAATTGTTAATCATTTAAGAATGATTTTTTAAAAGCCTTACTGCTCCTGTTTAACTCTTACAAAGGATTTGCAGCTAGAGTAATAATGGCCCATGGATTTTTTTCTCTATATTATAAATTTTATTATTGGAAATAGGACATTAACAGGAATGTGACAAGAACAAATTAGGATGACTTTTGAAGATGAGCCACATACAATCACTATATATTTGAATAAGCTTTAAGCATGTTACAGCCTCAACAACTAATTTGGTTTACACAATAAAGATGATATATCAGAAAAAAAGCACATATTTTATTAATTGGTGCATGTGGAAACTGTGAGCTGCTTGTTTTATCTTGTTTAACTAAAGAAGAAAAATCAAGCATAGAACAGAACATGCAGTGATGCTGCGGAGTAGAAGTAAGTGGCAAGGAGAACCTTTTCTAATTTAGGAAACGTTCTTCATTATTTGTTCAGGAATAATACCTGCCTACAGCTTTTCTTCTACTTCTAAGAAGAAATCTAAAGTATGATGGAAGTAGTTTTGCTGGCTGAAAATGAAAGTCTTAAGGTGTTTCTCTTTAGACTGGCGTTCTTCGCACCAACTGTGTGGACTGCCTAGATCGCACCAACACAGCGCAGTTCATGGTGGGCAAATGTGCGCTGGCCTATCAGCTGTACTCCCTGGGGCTGATTGACAAGCCGCACCTGCAGTTTGACACAGATGCAGTCAGGTGAGCCTTGCTTTCCACATTTTGAGGCTGGAGGGCGGGAAGCAAACCTGGGGAATAATACGCACTTTTGTTTCCCCTTTGAGCTCCTCAGAAACATGTTCAGCAACATTAGTCAAGTTAATTCTATAATAAATATTTCTTGTATGTGTTGCCAGGGTTTTTGTTTGTTTGTGTTAATTATCAATAAACACTGTGTTTTTTAGAGAAATGCAGAATGCTTTAAATAAGTCCAAACTAGTGGGTTTTTAAAAAAAAAGTTCCAGACTGCATTAGGGAAGAAAGTAGGGGACCTTCATACATTATGAATTATGAATATAAGACCTATAGAAGATTGAGAATGAAGAATGAAAGAATCCTCCACTGTTTCCTCACTGCCCACTGGATCCATGGCATTGCATTGACGTACTGTTCCTCGAAAATACAACACTAGTTGTTACTGGTCATCTGAGATAATCATAAGGCTGTCAAGGAAAGTGATCAACTTAGAAATGCCAGATGCATAGATATCACTGCGCTGAAAACCTTAACAAACACTTGAAGACGCACAACTTTCAAACGTCTTTCCAGGAGAGAAGATAGCTTATTCACCTGTGACAAGAGCACGTCCCTTTTTCCCAAAGGCAATCCAGAGAGAACAGAAGATCCATCATGGGAGATAAGTTGACCTGCAGGCTGCAGATAGGGGTCCCTCAGTGAAGTCAGAGCCACCTGGGTCTGGCTGTGGTGCATTGTTTTTGGTGCCCCTGCTTCCCTTTTAATGTTTTCTCTGACTTTGTTGCTTATTGGGCTATTACTATAAAATATATTTCACATTTGCATTTATTTATCTTCAAGATGTTGAAAAGTCTACTTGAAAGGACAGGCCCAGGGGAGTTTATAAAGTAAAAGACTTATTTTGGATCTGTGGCTACATGAATAATATATAATACTTTTGGTAAAATTCTTTAATGTTTGTTTTTCTCTTAGGTTGTTTGAGGAGCTCTATGAAGATCATGGGGACACTCTGTCCCTTCAGTATGGGGGTTCTCAACTTGTCCATCGTGTAAAAACCTACAGAAAGATAGCACCGTGGACCCAGCACTCAAAAGACATCATGCAGACCCTGTCTAGATATTACAGCAATGCTTTTTCAGGTAATTCTGGAGAAAGAGGCATTTCTAAGTTACACTGTTGTGCATTTTCCTTTTCATACATACTTTTTTAAAGCTATCTAAAATCAAAATTAAATATTTAAAAAGTCTAAGTAAAAAAGAGTCTATCATTTAGAAAGTACTGAATAAACATCTGTTCTATAAATGAATGAATGAACCTTGTATTTTAAATAAGGCACTTTTGCTGTGCCACACGTAATTGCAGCTTTTACATAGAGCAAAATATTTTGATTCCTTGGCTTCTGTCTCCTATATTTCTGTGTATGTGCTACAACAGTTAAATTTGTTTGAAGGTGTTGAATCATTATTTAAAAATTTTTATATTGAAGTGTAGTTAACATACAGTATTGTGTTAGTTTCAGATATGCAACACAGGGATCTGACATTTATGTACATTACAAAGTGTTCACCATGATAAGTCTAGTCACTGTCTGTCTCCACACAAAGTTATTGCAATGTTGTTGACGATATTCCCTGTGTTGTGCTTTTTCATCCCTGTGACTTATTTTATAAGTGGAATTTGTACCCTTAATCCCCTTCACTTGTTTTGCCCATCCCATCCCCTTCATCTCCTCTCTTCTGGCAACCACCAGTTTGTTCCGTTTTTATGAGTCCATTCCTGTGTTTTGTTCCTTCGTTTGTTTTATAGATTCCACATGTAAGTGAAATCATAGGGTATATGTCTTTTCCTGTCTGACTTATTTCACTTAGCATAATACCCACTAAGTCCATCCATGTTGTTTCAAATGGCAAGATTTCATTCTTTTTTATGGCTGTGTAGTATTCCATTCCATGCATATGTGTATATACACCCACATGCACACATGCATATATACATACTATACTTCTTTATTCATTCATCTATTGATGGTCACTTAAGTTGCTTCCATATCTTGACTATTGTAAATAATGCCACAATGAGCATAGAGGTGCATATTTCTTTTCAAATTAGTGTTTTCATTTTCTTCAGGTAAATACCCAAATGGAAATGCTAGATTGGTATTTCTATTTTTAATTTTTTGAGGAATCTCCATATTGTTTTCCATAGTGGCTGCACCAGTTTACGTTCACACCAGCAGAGTGCAAGTGTTCCCTTTTCTCCACATCCTCACCAACACTCGTTCTTTCCTATCTTGTGGATACTAGCTATTGAAGCATTTTTAAATAGGGCTCATGTCAGTTGTCTAAGAATGTAAACATCACTGATTTTTTTTAATGTCAACTGGAAATGAATAGTCACATCAACACTAAATCATGCCCTTTCCTCATTTTATGACTCAGGAATACTAAAAGCGACAGGTCGTCAAAGGTGCCACTTCTCCCGCCTCCATTCTGGGGCAGCGCTTCCCACCACAGGCCCTGCCAACCGGAGTGCTTGTGAGACAGACCCCGGCCCCCCGGGATTCACACAGCCAGTGCTCGGTGGTTCTGAGGGTCCTGGGCTCCTGAACCAGATCAGGGACTGAAAATAAGCACGAAATATGCAGAAGAAAGCTCGGTGAGGAGATGGTGTGGCGTGAGCTCTTGCAGTGACTCGCTCGTGCCCGCCCCTTCACCCAGCCCACAGAGGGGTGCTTTCAGCAGGCCCTGGGCTGCCTAGTGCAGCCCTGCAGCTGGGGGGGGGCCGTGTCGCTGCTGGCTTTGGGCTGCTGTGTGGCTAAGCTGAAGCAGAGGGACAGGCTGACAACAGGGCTGCCATGTTGGGAACAGCCGGCCCTCCTGAAGTCGGCTGGGCCACACTGTCCCTGTGTGTTTACTTGTGACCAGATGTAGGCCTCTTGGGGGAAGATGCTGAAGTGCTGGAAGTCTGTCCCTGGCCACAGGGACCCTCGCACAAGAACCAAGAGGTGGTCACTAGGTTCCTGGGGAAGGAGCTGCAAGAAACTGACAGGAGAAGAGGCATGTGCCACACAAAGGGGATGGCGGGAGGGCCCCAGTGGTGGGAATCTCTGAGGCCTGCGTGAAAACACTCACAGGAGTCAGCTTTCACCATTGTCCGTGCCCAGAGGGAGTGCAGACCCACTTTGCTATGCAGCAGTTCAAGTGTATTTGTTTTCTGTGCTGTGTAACAAATTACTAACAACGTAGCAGCTTAACAACATGCATTTGTTCTCGCAGGATTTCTGTGCTCAGAAGTCCAGGCTCAGTTTAGCTGGATTCTCTGCAGTCTCTCATGAAGCTGTGCCCAAGGTGTCAGCCAGGCCATGGTCCCACCTGGAGGCCTGGCGAGGGGAGGATCTGCTTCTCCACTCGTGTCTGTTCATGGAATTAAGTTTCTTGCAGTTTTTGTGATGGGAGGACTCGTAGCAGCATGCTTCTTCACAGCCGGCAAGGAAAGGAGCCTCTAGCAAGACGGAGTCTTATATAAAACACACTGCGTCAAGGGAGCTGTCCCGCCTCTCTGCCGCGTCCCATTGCCCAGAAGCAAATCATAGATCCCGCCTGCACACGGGAACCTGTGTCATCACCTGGGGCCACTGTGACAGAACAGCACAGGCTGGGTGACGTAAAACGCAAGAAATGTCTTAACCCACAGGCGGGAGGCTGGAGCCCAAAACCAGCTTGTTGCTGGGACTGGGCCCCACAGGAGCTGTAGGGGAGCACCCCCGCGGCTCCCTGGCTTCGGGCAGTCCACCAGCCGCCCCAGGTGCCCTTGGCTCATCCCCATGGCGCCCCCATCCTGCCTTTGCTGTCACTCAGTCTTCCTCCTGCGTGTGTCTGTGTCGCATTTCCTCCTTAGCTAAGGACACCGGATCACTTCACCCCCTCTTCAAAATCCCTTTCAGGGCTGCCACTGCTCTTGAAACAAGCCTTTTCAGCAGGACCCGCAAGCCTTCTGTGGTCTGGCGCTTCTGCCCCTAAACCGCCCCCTTGCTGCCCGCTGCCCTCCCTCCCCACTGGCCTTCCTCCCGTTCCTGGAGCTGCCCAGCCTGCTCTGCTTCAGGTCTTTGCACTTGTCCCGATGGGCACAGGCCTCAGAGCTCTGCGTGACCACCTCGTTCTCGCCGTACAGTTCACGTATTCCTCCCTTAAGTGCTTCAGCCTCTACCCCTTTCCCTGACTACTGATATAAGCGTCCCGCTCCTTTCCCACCATTCTCACTGTGCTCTCTGTTATTTTCTTCATAGAACTTACATCCCCTGAAAGTCCCTTGACCCTTCCCTGCCTGCAGATATTTTCGTTTCCCACTGTGCAGTGTAAGCCCCTCCAGAGTCAGTTGTGTGTGTATTACTGTAACCTCAGTGTGGGACATAATAGGTTCTGGGAGGAATGAGTGAATGGTCTTTTTTCAATTGAGAAAATAATATATGTGAACTTTAATAACTCATAAATAAATCATATAATCCTCACCTTCCAGAGATAGCCAGTTATTTATATTTAGGAGAATATGATCCTTCGAGTTTTGTTACACATATAAAATATATTCTACTTTTGCCCTTTTAGATAATGTGAGCAATCTTTATGACCTTAAATATTCTTCTACAACATGATTTTTAGCAGCCTGTGGAAGTCTGTAATTTAGTTGTTGTTACTGTGCATTTAGGTTCCTTTTAAACAAACATTTTTGAACATACACCTTTTCTGCATATCTTTAGCCTTTTATTATGAAAATTCCAGAAGCATATTTATTAGATCAGAGAGTATAGATACTTTCAGGGCTTTAAAATACATGTGTGTACACATATATATGTGTATGTACATACATATGTGTGTGTGTGTGTGTGTGTATTTTGCCTGATTGCCTTACAGAAAGGATATAGCAGTTAATGCTCCCTCAGTGGATTATGGACATGCCCATTTAAAAAAATATTTGCCAGCTTAATAGTAGAAAATGGTATATTACTTTAACCTGCATTTGTTTGATAACTAGTAAAATAGAATTTTTGTATGCTCGTTGTCTATTTCTGTTTCTTTAAAAAAATTTGGTGTTTCTCTTTGCCTGTTAGGGTATTGATCTTTGTCTTTCTTACATGTAATTGTATTTATTTCAGTGTACAGTATGAATTAGGGATCGAACCTTCTGACCCCTTCCCCTTACAGTGGTCATTATTGAGAAATATTCCTGTCCCTTACTGGTTTCACAGGCCCCTCAGCACAAACTTAATTTAATATTAGAACAACAAATACTCTAGTTCCAAAATAAATTCTTTTGGCAAATTAAAAAGAACTGTTAGATTCGAGCCTTATCTATTTAAATACAGTGCATAACACAACTGGTTAGTTGTTTACCTGTTTGAATGGGATTTGATGGGTGTGTATTCTTTTTTCCTTTAAAGCATGATAACGTACACAGTAGGTAATCATCTAGTCCTCCTTGTAGTCTGCATCTATAGAGGACTGACCCTGTTTTAAGTTCTTGTCCATAGCCCAAGGACTGCTGTCTTCCTGGGGTTGATACTCTTATTTGCAGTCAAAAGTAGCCAGTAAATGATCCTCAGGCCCATTAGGGCTGCTGGCCTTACGGTCCATGCTTAGTAAGCAGCCGTTAGCACCATAGATACGTTTAAAGTCATAACAACAGCAGTGCATTCAAGACAACTCCATTATGATCCTTTGAATGAATATCCTCTATTTGGTCATGTTTCTCACATCTTACATTTTATCATACTTGTTAAAATAAAGGAAGCTACTAGGTTTAAAGGATGAAAGAAACTCCTTGAAAATATGGCTGAAAATGGAAAGCTTCTTTAGATAGTATTAAGATATTTTGAGGTACTGCATAGTATGAATTATTAAATGCTATTAAGGCTATTCAAGAAGCATAAAGAGTGTAATTACTATAATAGTATGTTTACTTTCGTATTGTGTAAAGAGGATGCGGATTGGGGCGTTAATGTCTGCATCATTTAACACTTGATGTTTTCCCTCAACAAATGGCGAAAAAGGCCTCAAATATATTCAGCATATAAACACATGCTTTTTATATATTACTTTTAGCCTGAAAGATAAGTGCTGTTTTAATGGAATGCTTCCTGTCAAAATACTAATAACTTGAATACATATTTGATGTACCATGTTTCCTTTATTGCTTTTGCTGAAATGGCCAAATAGTCCAATGTTGCTAATTTCAGAAATAACTGTGTTCACTATAGCTGTTGGAAGAAAATTGATTCGTTGACAATGTTATCTTGTTTCAAAAGCAGTCATTTCTGTTACACTCTCTTCCTACCTCTTGCTCATTTTCAGAAAGAGGTTATTATTTATATTGTGGATGTCTGCCCCAAACTTGAATATACAGGGCTCTGAGACAAGAATGGAAAGAAGGAAATGAGGGGAAAGAACGAAAGATGCCCGGGAAGAGATGGTGCGGAATGGGGAGTGTGGTTCCTGGGACCACTTCAGTGCTTATAGTCACTCTTCCCCAAGTATAATTAGAAAAGGAAGAGGAAATGTACCATATGTATGTCATCAGTAATTTGGAACTGGTTGAATGGTTAGAATGAGGCCGTTATCTGTGTGCCTGCTCTGCCTTCATTATCCAGCACAAAGGGAGTGGGGCCAGGCCCACAGCTGAGGGGGACAGAAAATGTTGTAAACATTGTCTCTACTTAAAGAAATGGAGAGCAGCTTTTCAAGGAGTAGAAGTGGAAGCTATGCAAACAACCTTGTTCAAGACTGTGCAACAGTATGAGTAGGAATTGAATCTATTTTATTTTTTTCCAATGCCTCTGCTTGTCTTTGCAATAAAGCAAAGATGCATTTGTTTCAGGTAGACAAGTAAATGGTGAGAATATGTTTTTTTCTAAAACCAAGTTACTATAGTACTATGGCAGTTACTAAAGATTTTTATGAGTCTCTCAAAATTCAAGAAGCAGTTTATATTCACCCTCCTCTACATTATGAGAGGTATGGAGCAAAAAGGAACATTTTGAAGCAAGATTTTAATTCTGCTCAAATTCTTGGTGACTGTTTTAGATTCTGTGTATGTGTATGACTTTTAAAGTATAAATATTATCATTTCCAGAGGTATATATTATGAAATCACAGTTTTCCTCATCAAAAAACATTCTCCTGAGTTGTATATGTCAGTAATGGATTTCCTGAAATACATATTTTTGCTTTTTAGACGCTGATAGACAAGATTCCATTAATCTCTTCCTGGGAGTTTTCCACCCCACTGAAGGGAAACCTCATCTCTGGGAACTCCCAACAGATTTTTATTTGCATCATAAAAATACCATGAGACTTCTACCAACAAGAAGAAGGTAATTTCCTTCCTAGTCTACTGTGTAAATTCAGATTTGATGTTACTTTGAATAGGAGATACTTTTCTTTTTGAGAAATAATCACATGGGCTAAAGTCAACAGCTTTACTGCCTGTTTGCCATGAGGAATTTCGCATCGCTGATGTCCTGACAGTAGGCTTGGGAAGTTGTGCGAACAATTGGTGTTTTGCATTTTCCGTATGATGCAAAGTTTCAGAACTTGATGGTCACAGGTACGTTGTGGCTCCACAAGAGCGAACCACGCGCATGGTGTTGGCGTGCTTTGGGCAGACGGGGACTCCCAGGGGCTCTGGCAGCCGGGAGCCTGTCTCCGGTTCCCCAGGCACGGCCTGTGAGCAGCAGCAGCGTTCAGGAGCCCCAGGGCTCTTTCATCAGGAGGCGCGACCAGCGAGACGCAGCTGAGGATGGGCTCGCGGGGTGGCTCCCGCGGCAGAGGCCACTCCCTTCTCCAGGCCAGAGTGTGGGCTTCCTGGTCAGTCGCTGTGCTGGTTGTGGTTGTTTTGATGACAGTTAAGCTGGTGGCAGCGTTCTCAAAAGAAATGAACTCATTACCTTTTCACAGGGTGCCCTGTAGTGTGGGCTTCAGGGTCAGGCAGCCTGGACTTGGATCTCTGCCACTGTGTGACCTCAGACTAGTTATTTAACCTCTCGAAGCCTCATTGTCCTCGCCTGCAAAGTGTGCATAACAGGACACACCTCACAGAGTCATGGTGAGGATTTAACGAGAATTTAGTGGAAAGAGCGGCTCTTCAGCAGGAGTCACGTACTGATACAATCACTTGTGCCTCATGAGCAGAGTTTTCCATCTGGATTAGGTCGGAGCCTGGCCCGCTCTGCTCAGAGGCCTGCAGTGTGACGCTGTCCCGCTGCGCCAGTCTGGTGGAGCCCTTGGTGCAGCGATGCTGCCCAAGAGCCGCGGGACCTCTGTGAGTCTGTGCTGGTTGTGCGGGCAGATCACAGGCCACTCAGCAAATGCCAGTGTTGCCGCCGTGACCAGATGCTGTTCCTTCAGGGATATTCAAAATACAGGGACGTGCCAGAGTTCATGTGTCTTAAATGTGTTCATATGAATGCATGTTATCAGAATAACCAGCTTAGTACCCGAGCTTACTTTGTCTGTGAGTGAATAAATGATTGCCTCTGTGAATTTTTACTGACAAAAATGTGAAACTAGTATGATTTTTGGTGAAAAGATGTATGTTTAGCTTTAGTGATGGAGTTTACTGTGGGTAAACATGGTTTATTTTCTGAAAAATTTTATCACCTAAAATATGGAAACTATGTAGACACAATTTAGGAACAACTGAAACTTGGTTTTCTACTACAGAATTTAGGTGTGTATTACCAGTATCAAGTGAACCACTCAGTCACCTTGAGTCACATAACTGAGGCGGCCAGTGCTGCAGCTTACTTGTGGGACAAAAAGGAAGCTGGTGTTACAGCCCCATTTCCTAAAAAGGAGGGAAACTGAGGTGCAGAGAGAATGTGTCTTCACTGGGATTGTTCAGGTGGTCAGGTGGCTCAGCAAGAACCAGCCACAAGCCTGCCGCTTCAAGCGCTTCACCAGAGCGGAGGATGCAGCTCTCTCAGTTCACTTGGCCTCCTGCTTCTGTTTCTATCTCCAGAATATCGAAATTCCAAAAATCAGTTAAGGTATCAACAGCTCATACTACTCATAAACAGTATTTGTAAATACTGTAAGATATATTTCAGTGTTTTATTTTGCATTTTCTAGTGTCAGCAGCCTGTACTGAATGTTTTGGTGACAGTTAAATCAAAATGATAATTCTTAGAAGAAATGAACGGTTTAGCCAAAGGCAGTAACAGGAGGAAAGCGTGGGCTGAGGGCTGGGATGTGCACAGATGTTACCTGAGACCTGTAAAGTGCCCTCCGGAGATCTCTCTCGTCTGCAAAGTGGAGATGCCTGTGCACAGTCCACAGGGCCATTCTGAGGATTAAGTGAGCGAATGTGTGGGTCTGACACAGAATAAACACAGTCCTGATGCAGCCATGCTCTGCAGAGACTGCCTCTAGTCAATACCTTTGTGACCAGGGACAAGTCACATAAATGGTCCAATTCTCAGTTTTCACATCAGCAAAATAGACATAATAATAAGATTTAACTTGTAGATTTTTCTGAGAATTAGATAATATCTTTAGCACATAGTAAGTCCAATAGATGTTAGTGTTATTGTTTTTAAAGTTTACATCCCCTAGTCATAACATTTATTAAAAATCACACAAGATGGCCATAAAATCTGGAAACTTAAGGTATTACTATTTTATCACATATTGTAATGTCCTATTAATAAGCACTATTATATATTTACTTGTTTCCAAACTTGGTGGGCTTTCTGTACTTAATACTGTGTTTACCAATGATTTATTCTGAAATAATATATTTGATGAGTAAGGTGAGGAGGAATAAGCCAATTCTGCATAGAGTTCATCCAAATCTGGTCCCCTTGAGGTAATTTCTTCTGTCACTCAAAACCCCACCTTTACTGATCTGCCACAGACCACTAATGGAAGCTGTGTCCTGAATTAGGTTAATATGTTATACATAATCTAAGATGCCAGTATTTATATACTGCCACCAAGATGTTTTTAGATACTAAGTATTAATTGTTTTATTGACTCAGAGTTGGGAGACTTCCCACTTCTACTCACTGTTTGGCGCGTGAGCCCTGCTGTACCTCTGCAGGGAGAGGGCACTGGCCTCTGCTTCGCAGCCCTGGTTTGTCAGCCTGGAAGTGTCTGCATGAGGAGGTAGCTGTGACGGGACAGCTCGCTTACACAGTCCTTCCTCTGCTTCTCCGACTTTATCCACGGACACCTTAAGACCATGATTTCCTCATCCGCTTGAGAGTCTTTTACATATTTGAAGACAAGTTTACACATTCTCAAAGTCTCTTCCTCTGGTTAAACAGCCCCACTCTCTTCTTCATGTACTGTGATTTCAAGTCTTTCTGGCACTCAGGGTGCTGTCCTCTGTATGTATTCCAGCCAGTGTCAATGTTCTTTTTAAACTGTGGGACCTAGACCTGTGTCCCGAAATAGTCAGAGTTTGGTCTGATTTGTGCCAACTGTTGTAAAACCATTGGGGCCACTACTCCCTTGACCTGGAACCTCTGGTTTTATTACTAAGTGTATGATTACTTCAGTTTTCATCAGTGTCACCACGACACTCCCTGAGCTTCAGCTCTCCCAAGTCCCGTCTGCTGTGTGCCTTCCTTACCTGTACCATCCTGTCCTGCTCTTTTGAGCATTCTTGTCACGTTCATATGCTTTGTCTGCTTCCAAAAAAGTATTTAAATGTGTGTCCTATTTATTATCTGTTGTCTCTAGCTTTGTAGCTTTTTCACATTTAACCAGCTGACCGTCTTGATCCTAACAAGTCCTTGATGGAAAGTGCTGACTGAAGTAGGGTAGACACAGCCCTGTGATACCACTGAACAGCCCCTTCCCCCTAAACACAGTTTCACGATTTGGGGTTGGAATCACGTAAGCAGCTGTAACTTACTTAACTATGTTGTCATCCTGCCCACATTCCTCTGTCGTGTTCACAAATACCAGTTTCTTTGCTGAAGTCCATATGTGCCTGTTACTTCCGAGGGCTCTCAAGGTAGCTCAGGGAAATGAAGAGTCTTTTTTCATCTCCCTGACTTTCCTGTGTGAGCTCATGTAGAGCCTCTTACTGTTAGAGGCTGAAAAGAAAAGCTGACTTACGAGGTATTGTACACAGAGGAAGAAGTGGTGCCACTTTGCAGGCCCCGGTGCCAAAGCAGCAAAGCAGGTTTTCCTGCCCTGGCCAATGGGCCTGGCGGTCGAGGCCATGAAAGCTCTCCTGCCCTGAGCACAGATGCTCCCACCGCCATCCGCCCTGGCTCATCCTCCCCCAGGTACATATTTCTCACGGGCTTTTTTGCTTCTGGGACCCACTTATAGGAGTTGAATTTTCAAAAAAGTATCATTAAATTGCTTTATCTTGCTTAGAGAAATACAGTTTAGTAATGCTTTTAAGAATTATGGCCTTGTCTCAACCACTAATACAAAATTATCTCTTAATTCTTTTTCTCCACAAGATGCATTTTGAGTTAAAACACATTCTTTATTAGGTTTGGTTCTTTTCCTCTAAGCTAATTATGAGCAACATTCTTCAAGAAATTCCTTACATGTCAGCTAATAACTTGCCTACTTTCCCCTCTGCCAAGGTTAGGTCATCACAAACCAGAACTAGCACACACACGCACACACCCTCTCAAACAGTCGGCCTTGGTCCTGTTGCCTTGCTGGGTTGGCGTCACGCACGTGCCATTTCCGGACTCTCCCACCTCTCGCTTTTGAGCATCAAGGCCGACTTTGCCCATTCCAGTGTGGTTCCTTCTTCACTACGCTTACAGGGTCAATCCCAGCTGTACGGGGCGCTGAGTGCATTTAGAGGCGCTCTGCTCCTCCCTTCTGTCTCCCAGGCTCTGCACAGGTTCCTCATATCTTGTGTTTTCCTCTTTCTGGCATGAAACTCATCATGGCTGGTGAAGATAGAAACAGTCCTGGGATTAAGTAGCTTTACTTTCTGTGTCAGTATTTTCAAAATGGCATTTCTAATACATAGAGCAATGTTTGGCACACAGTAGGTACTTAATAAATGTTGAATGACTAAATTCTCCACAACAGCCAGCTTATTCCTTTTCTGTTCTTTGCATGCTCTAAAGCCTTGCTGTTCAAAAAGCGGTCTGAGGACTAGCCCCTTTGTCACCTCCTAGGAGCTTATCATAAACGCAGAATCTTGGGCCCCACCTATGAATCAGAATCTGCCTTTTTATAGGACCTCCAGGTGATTTGTGCACTGGATTTTGGGAAGCACTGCCCTAGAGCATAATTCAGTCTCAGACGAACGTCAGGAGCGTTTCCTGCCACCACAGCAGCTCCCTTCCACCCCACACAGTTCATCAGGTCCGTGTTCCTCTTGGCCGTCCTTGGGTGTGCATTCTGCTCGCCATCTCCAGGGCAGTGCTCTGGGCTGCCTGCTGATCTGGACACTCCAGTATTCTTCAGAACTGGGATTCTTCAAGACTATCATGTCAGCATCTTACTTTTAGAAAGTCTTTCATTGACTTAAAATTATCTTCCTAGCATTTTTTGCCATAGGATCTTTTTTCTGACAATCTATGTTCTAAATATTTTTATATAACATTTCACATCATCCCCCTTCCTAGCTCTCATGAGCTGTGATATAGCATTTTCCCCCTAAATGTCCATTTCATCAGATTTAGAACTAAAATAAAATAAAATTTTGAGTTCAATTCTGTGTTCAGAGAGAAAGCAGTCAGGATCCTTTCAGATTCTCTGCTCACGTGGAGTCATGCAGATGACAGAAATTTCCTGCCTTCCTCTGGCCTCTTGGTAATCAAGCAGTGAAAGCTTGCAGAGTAACCCCGGCCCAGGCCCAAGGAGACGGGAAGGCAGCTCAGAGCGCCTGGCCAATCTTCTTCAGCTACGAGTTGGTCACGTCAGAGCACCTTGCTCTCAGATGTGGTTCTGTATATCTCTGACGAAACAAGAAAGGGGTTGGGAAAGGAATTGACAGGCTGAAGAGCTCCTGTGCCAAGTACTTCACAAACATGTTTTGAAAAGAAAAAGAATTAATTTTAAAGTATGAGGCAACATCTTACTATAGGCCATACAATCCCTTTTATCCAATGAATTGTAGAAAAACAGCATTTACGTTTGGCCCATCTTACCTTTTATTTTTTATTTTTTTAATATAATTTATTTTATTATCATTAATCTACAATTACATGTGCAATATTATGGTTATTGAACTACCCCTTCATCAGGTCCCCCCCACCAACCCCATTACAATCACTGTCCATCAGTGTAGTGAGATGCTATAGAGTCACTACTTGTCTTCTCTGAGTTGTACAGCCCTCCCCGTGCCCCCCCAACATTACATCTGCTAACCGTAATGCCCCTTTTTCCCTCTTATCCCTCCCTTCCCACCCATTTTCCCCAGTCCCTTTCCCTTTGGTAACTATTAGTCCGTTCTTGGGTTCTGTGAGTCTGCTGCTGTTTTGTTCCTTCAGTTTTTTTCTTTGTTCTTATACTCCACATATGAGTGAAATCATTTGATACTTGTCTTTTCGGCTTGGCTTATTTCACTGAGCATAATACCCTCTAGCTCCATCCATGTTGTTGCAAATGGTAGGATTTGTTTTCTTCTTATGGCTGAATAATATTCCATTGTGTATATGTACCACATCTTCTTTATCCATTCATCTACTGATGGACACTTAGGTTGCTTCCATTTCTTGGCTATTGTAAATAGTGCTGCAATAAACATAGGGGTGCATCTGTCCTTTTCAAATTGGGCTGCTGCATTCTTAGGGTAAATTCCTAGGAGTGGAATTCCTGGGTCAAATGGTATTTCTATTTTGAGTTTTTTGAGGAACCTCCATACTGCTTTCCACAATGGTTGAACTAATTTGCAGTCCCACCAGCAGTGTAGGAGGGTTCCCTTTTCTCCACATCCTCGCCAACATTTGTTGTTGTTTGTCTTTTGGATGTTGGCCATTCTCACTGGTGTGAGGTGTTATCTCATTGTGGTTTTAATCTGCATTTCTCTGATGATTAGTGATGTGGAGCATCTTTTCATGTGCCTGTTGGCCATCTGAATTTCTTCTTTAGAGAAGTGTCTGTTCGTATCCTTTGCCCATTTCTTAATTGGATTATTTGCTTTCTGTTTGTTAAGGTGCATGAATTCTTTATATATTTTGGATGTCAACCCTTTATCAGATACGTTTTTTATGAATATATTCTCCCATACTGTAGGATGTCTTTTTGTTTTACTGATGGTGTCCTTTGCTGTACAGAAGCTTTGCAGCTTGATATAGTCCCACTTGTTCATTTTTGCCTTTGTTTCCCTTGCCCGGGGAGATATGTTCATGAAGAAGTTGCTCATGTTTATGTCCAAGAGATTTTTGCCTATGTTTTTCTCTAAGAGTTTTATGGTTTCATGACTTACATTCAGGTCTTTGATCCACCTTGAGTTTACCTTTGTGTATGGGGCTAGACAGTAGTCCAGTTTCATTCTCTTACATGTAGCTGTCCAGTTTTTCCAACACCAGCTGCTGAAGAGGCTGTCATCTCCCCATTGTATATCCAAGGCTCCTTTATCAAATATTAATTGACTGTATATGTTTGGGTTAATGTTTGGATTTTCTATTCTGTTCCACTGGTCTGTGGGTCTGTTTTTGTGCCAATACCAAATTGTCTTGATTACTGTGGCTTTGTAGTAGAGCTTGAAGTCAGGGAGCATAATTCCCCTGTTTTATTCCTCCTTCTCAGGATTGCTTTGGCTATTCGGGGTCTTTTGTGGTTCCATATGAATTTTAGAATTATTTGTTCCAGTTCATTGAAGAAAGCTGTTGGTAGTTTGATAGGGATTGCATTGAATCTGTAGATTGCTTTAGGTAGTATAGCCATTTTGACAATATTTATTCTTGCCTTTTATTTTTTAATTTTATAGTTATACTTACTGGTGGACACCAGAGGTAATAAAACATTTACCGCTGCCATATGATGAAGGTAGGTACACTGTCTTTTAGTTTTTATACTGACATATTTTGAAATTGTTCCTCAGTGAGCTTGAAGCATTAAGTTCTTTCCATATAATATTCTGTTAGAAAGAATCGAATGGCTGCTCAGTGTAATGTTGCTCTTATAACAGGTCAGGCATTGTAACAGCTTAGCTTTTTAAAGGGCAGGGATTGTATTACACTTCTTTTATCTAAGTAGGCCAGTACATTGTAGCTTACAGTTATTAGCATGTCCCTCAATGTTTAATGGATATAATACATTAGTTCATCATTTTAAACTAATTTAAAATTTGTTTATATTTCATAATTCTGATTGTATTTCTAGATATTTGGGGGAAGTGAAGATCTTTTTACAAGGAAAAATAAAAACTTTTCCTATATCTAAGCAGTGGAAAAAGGTATAGATATGTGTATCAAAATACATTTTAGTCACTAAAGTTTAAATTAAGTTTTATTAATTTGTCAGAAAGGCAGGAAAGTTTTTATATTAAAAGAATACCCTCAAGCATACAGTATATTAGAATGCTGTTTCTAAATTTACCTAATTGACTGCTTTTAAATAGAATTTAGTCCTAGCAATTACTGATTCCTCTGATCTTGAGAAGCCAATTTTCCTATTTGTGAAAAGGTCTGAGTAAGACTTGCTGCCAGTCTGGAGAACTCCGGCTGGGGTCCCCGTCCAGTCGTGGTTTACCCTCCCAGCTCTGGTGGTGAAGGCCAAGAAGTAAGAAGATTGCAAATGATTTTTAGTTTGTAATAAGTTACCCATTAGTTTTTTTTAAATATTGGTAACCTTGAAATTCTGGGTAAAATTATACCTCTTTGCTAAGAAGGTTTGGCTGTTCTGGGAGAAAGGAAAGGACTTCAACAGTCTAACATTGGCTATATCCAGGATTTGAAATATAAAGGAAAATTTACTGAATAGTTGCATGATTTTTATCTAGAAGGCAGAGGTTATTTATTTCAAAGCAAACAGGAATTTAGAGAGCTAACTAATTTGATTTCTAAAATAACTCCCGCCTCCCATCTGGACTCTCCTGTCTCTGGAGCTGGTCACACTCAGCGTCGTGCTGTGTATTCTGTGCACATATCTTGTCTCTTTTCCACGTGTGTACGTGCCAGGGCAGGAGCTGAGCCTTGGCCAGTGTGCGATCTGTGAGCGCAGATGATGGAAGAGGAACGTCTGCTGGCTATGATCTGTGGCTCTAAGGGTAACAGGCAGTATCTCTCTTAGTTATCTGTGCTGCGAATTTAAAGAGGCTGACGGTGAAGAAATTTCACAAATATGAAGAAGAGATTGATGTCCACAGCGAGTTCTTCCGTCCGTATGAACTGAGCAGTTTCGATGACACCTTTTGCTTGGCTATGACAAGTTCCGTGCGGTATGTTCTGAGTACTCTGATGCTGCGAGCATTTGGGGGCTACAGTTCTCCTGGTCTATGGGGAAATGTCTCACATGACCAGAAATCTGTTCCGTAAGCCCGCTGGCCGGCGGTCGCTCAGCCCTCCGTGTCCTCCAGGGGCAGCCCTGGTGTTGGGCAGCGGAAGTTCATTTCTTCCCTTTGATGAGGTGAAATCTGCTCCCATCGGTCCTAGTTTGTCATTTGGAATAAACCCAGTGTTTTAAACTGAACACAGAAATTGAGAACTAATACAAATTCAGGGAAAAAGCATAGTCTTTGTACTAGAAAGGCCAAGATGTGAATCTAGAGCAGCCACTGCCTACCTGTGTGACCTTAAGAAAATTATCCAACTTACTTGAGTCTTAGAAACGTCATTTCATATAGATAGGGGCGTGTCTCTCTCACACGCCCGCACACACCAAGTGCCCGATGTACTGCCTGACCCGGGTGGGTGACTATCATTATATTACTATTTTTATCAGGCACAGGACAAGTCTAATGCCTCTTCTCCATGACAGCCCCAAGATATTTGAGGAGGCAATATTAGCATTTTTCAGAGTATCCTTCCTTCTTTCATGACTCGTGTGACATTGTTTCCAGACTCCATCTGGTCTGTCACCTTTGAACATACTTCATTTTTGGGTGAACAATTATTCATATGGAATTTTTTGTTCCCCTTTCTTCAGTGACTTTATGCCTAAGACCGTTGGCATTGATCCAAGTCCATTTACTGTGCGTAAACCAGATGAAACTGGAAAATCAGTATTGGGGTAAGATTTAAATGTAGAATGAAGTTTTAAAGATTCGTGTAAAATAGCAGTTGTAATATAAGTTCCACCAAAAACTAATAACTTAAAGTCACATAGTTTGGGACACCGTCCATTTATTGCATTTATACAGGTAGTTTATTTATAGCACTGGGATCACTTAAGTGTTCAACACTGAAAGTAGAATTTATGGGAATTTCAGCAATACAGTGCCTTTCATTATTTTATTTTATTTTATTTTATTTTTTATAATCCTTTCATTATTTTAAATTAGGTCTATCACAGGTGGCAGAGACAGGCAGCAGATACTGTTCTGTCCTATAAATAACTGAGAATCCTGTCTGCCACAACATAAAATACTTAGGTAAAAATTTATATTCCTTGTATTTATTTTTGTTGATATCCTGAGGAGACATTGAAACATATGTGCTCAGCTAAGGGAAAGTAATAGTTTTTGTTTATTACTGTAGCATTGTTTTAGGGATGACTTACTTCATTATATCCAGCAATATGAGGAAGAAGACAAACCATGTCTGCATCTTCATGTTTAGAGACTGGAGTGAAATGTGCTGCGTTCTAGCATAAGAACCCCTGTTAATGCCATTGACCTGGAAAATCCCAGTGCTAAGATTTTTCTGGACCCTGACCAGAGGCCCTGGGCAGACTAGTTCCTGAGTCCTGGTTGTATTCAGGAGTGTGTTTGGGTCCTAAACTGGATACCTGGGATTCATACAACAAAATTACCGTCTTCCAGCCACACCATTTCCATGGCTTAAACGTGTGGCCTTAAATAGCTGCATGTTAAGTCCTGCCCCAGATGCTAAGGAGTTTAAAAAAAGGATGTCTTCAGGAGTTTAAAGGAGCTCCTGGGACAGACACATCAATAACCACCTATTAGCGTAAAGCACAGAAATGTTGTTAACTTTAATTTTTAGTTGTAGAAAGTCAGAAACCAATTTATTTTCAGTAATATCCAACCCACAGTCAGATAGATTGCATTTCCTTTCCTACAGTGTTTCAGAATATTAGGGTATTTTAAGTCTCTTACAGAGAATTTTTTAAATGAGTAAACTATTAAGTGTTTTTTACATAAAATCACAAAGTATTATTATAGAATATTTTCTGAATTAAAAGAACAATTTTTACTACTCTCAAATTTGAAACTAAAATAAAAGTAAGTGTAGATTTTTTCTGTTTTTTTTCCCATCTATTCCCTACTATTAGAAGGAATGTCCTGCAAATATAGTCATTTACCAATAATACAGTAAATTTTAAAATTTAGTTTATGTCCATCAGTTACTCATTCCTTTGGTATAAATAATCAGCTGATACTGTGATTGATAAAAATCATTAGAGGGAAGGAAATATTCATGGTTTTGGCTGTTGGACTCTTCTTGATGCTTTTATTAGTTATAGGTAATTTTACTAAAAGTCAAACAGTCTTCTGTTACTGTGACATGAACTTTGAAAATACTGATTTCAGTTACCAAAGAAAGGCACAGTGGCCAAGTGGTGAGACGTGTCTTCCCTGGTTTGCATGCTCATAACTGGTTTATTTTCTGAATTTATAACAGGGTTTAAATTCATATGTGGTCAGTATAGGTACATGATAAAAATATAAAGGTTTCTCTGTAGCACACCTTGAACTCAGAAACAAGTTTCTCACAGTCCGTTTCTTACGCTTCAGTAGCACTAAGGTCTTAGCGTGATACACACCGAGTGCTGAGGGTTCAGTTTAAAGATATTTCACACCCATACTCACATTTTAAAGAAACAAAAGCAACAGAGAAGAAGCAGTTTTACAGCGGAAAACAGCGGCCAGCGCCCCACCCCCCCCCAGCGAGGAGGCTGTGTCCAGCAGCTCGGAGGACGACTCTGGGACTGACCGGGAGGAGGAGGGCTCCGTGTCTCAGCGCTC
>JAVSCE010017814.1:0-178267 GCA_032199065.1 Smutsia gigantea | reverse complement strand
GCGCAAATCCCCAGGGATTGGGAAGGGCCGCTGTCTCCTGCTCCCCACACACTGTTTTCACCACCACTACCCCAAGGGAGATGGTCCTAAGAGAAGGCAGAGACTTGCTGACTCGAGTCCAAACGCTGCCCCTTCGGCACCCCAGGACACCCAGGTCTGCTAGCTAACAGCATCCCAGACTTCAGGGTCCACCGGCCTGGGTGCTCTGCTGTGGCACTTCTCAGAGGCTGGCTGTGTCGGTGAGGGCGAAAGTCTCCCCTTTCTACACAAGGTGTCCAGGTCTCTCCACTTCTGTCTTGGGGCTTAAAGATCCTGTTGGAAGGGTAGACAGAGCTTCTGAGATACCAAGGAGAAGCCTCCAAATCAGGTGATCACCTCCCAGAAGGGAGACAAGAAGGCTCCCCTCCAGGCTGGTATGCCCCCATGAGATTGGGGGTTCTCATCCGCCAGATGCACTGGCACCTTCGCTTCTCTCTTCCCTGGGTCACCTGGGCTCTGGCACCGGAGTGAGCATCCCTGAGCGTTTTAGCATGGCCCCGGCCTCACAGCTGTGCCTGTTCTGCCGGGGAGCATTCTGGGGACCTGGGGGAAAGGAAGGAAACTGAAACAATTAAGTGGCTGGGAGGGGGTGGGAACATAGAGTGACGCTCTGATTCCAACTGTTCAGTTGCTCCCACAGGACCTTGAGATGGGACCCCACCCCACCTGGCTGGATCTACTGCAGCTTGAAAGCCTACCACGAGGTGGCAGGTAGAGCTAGGAATCGAGTCAGTCCTCAGGAGGACCAGCACTGGGTGCACCGACAGGAACATTTTTCCGCTGTGCTTTCTGCCAAGTGGTTGAGACGTGCATCACGCTCCCTCTCACTCTTTGGGGGGATATCGTCCAGCCTTTATCTAGCTTTATCTTCAGTGCTCCAGGCACTGTGCGGGCCGGGAACAAATGTGAGGTTGTACGATCACACGGCACCATGCATTGGCATTTTGTGCCCTGCTTTACAGCCCAGGAAGCCGAGGCTCCTGGAGGCTGAAGGGATTCACAGCTGCTCCACTGCAGAGCCAGGACCCAAGGCCAGCCGTCAGCAAGGTCTGTGTTCTTCCTGCTATGTTGTGTTGCCTCTGAAAAGCACCCAAGGACAGGCTGCTGGGCTTTCCCCTACCTTGGCCGCATAGGGGACGGAGCTGGGGCCCAGAAACGAGCAGCCAGGAGCACAGACGGAGGTGCAGAAACCCATGCGAGAGAAACTCCCAGACAGCAACGAAGACACACTATGATCGTAGTGCTTACGTGTGTCTTACTTATGAGCTTCAGTTTACCTCCCTGTGGTCTCACCACCCCTCGGGATCCTCCCATTTTATGGAAGAGCAAGCACATTGAGATGGGAGGGGTTGAGTCTCCCTCATACTCAGGCCTGCAACCCTGGCCTCTGACTCGTAGCCTCTGTACTTCTGGGCCGCACACTGTTGTGCTTCCCTTGGTGGGTTATGTCAGGATGGCATCGCTGAGTGTGAGGAAAACCTTGGGCCCACCTCTGCCGGCCAGTGAGTTCAGAAGCATGATAGGTGCCCAAATGAAGCAGAAACCTGGGGAAGGGAGGGTGGATTCCCAGACCAGAGAATTTTGAGGGCTCCTCTGCTCCAGCCAGCCCCCACTGAAAGGGACAGTGATTGGCAGGCCTGGGTTTGAATTCTGACACCATCACTTACCAGCTTCCCCACTCCTTCATTTCCTTTTTTGTAAGACTGAGGATGATAATCATGGTTTGTATCACAAGAGGTTTTCTCTGGATTAAATATAACTAAAATACAGTTTATTACTCACACCCACTAGGATGACTACAGTGAAATAAGCAGAAAATAAGAAGGATATAGATAGGAAATGGAGAAATTGGAAAGCTTGTGTATTGTTGGTATGAATTTAAAAAGGTATATAGCACTTATGGAAAACAGTATGGAGGTTTCTCAAAAAAACTAAAAAATAATGTCTATATGGTCTACCAGTTCCACTCCTGGGTATATATGCCCAAAAGAATTACAGAAGGGCTCAAAGAGATACTGCACACCCATATTCACATCAGCATTATTCACAGTCCCTAAGAGAGGAGAGCAACCCAGTGTCCACTGGCAGAAGTGGGTTAGCAAAAGGTGGCGTATGCACACAAGGGAATATGATTCAGCCTTAAAAGGAAGGAAATTCTGACATGAGCTACAATATGAACAAAACCTGAAGACATTACGCTGAGTGAAATAAGCCAGTCACAACAGGATAAATATTGTATAATTCCACTTAAATGAGATACACAGAGCAGTCAGCTTCATAAAGATAAAAAGTATAATGGTGATTGCCAGGGGAAAACAGAAAGGGGGAATGGGGAATTAGTGTTTAATAGGTACAGAGTTTCAGTTTTGCAAGATGAAAAGAGATCTATGGATGGATGGTGGTGCTGGCTGATGTGAATGTACTTAATGCCACTGAACTGTGCACTGAGAAATGCGTAAGATGGTATTTTTATGTTACGCATATTGGACCACAACTTTTTTTAACTAAACCTTTTTTAAAGTGATCACACTATGATTAATCAATAAAAGATTAAAGACAATCGGTCAAAAGTATATATATTTAAGAGAGGATTAAAGATGGCGGTGTGACAGGTGAGACAGAGACTTCCTCCTAAAACCACATATAATATGAAAATATAACTAATACAACTACTCTTGAAAGAGCAACAGGAAAGAGGACTGTAACAAACTGCATACACCTGGAGTATGGTAAAGGAAAGAGAAAGTAGGCAAAATGTTGAAAATAAAAAAGGAAATCTTTCCCTATTCACCAAAAATATTAATTGATACAAAGAAATCCTAAGGAATCTATTTTTTAAAACTACTAGATGTAATCAATGGATTTAGCAAGGTTTTAGGGTACAATGACCGCATACAAGAATCAATTTAGGTAGAGATTGGATTAAAGACGGCGGCATGAGAGGTGAGACAGAGGTTTCCTCCTAAAACCGCATATAATATGAAAATATAACTAATACAACTACTCTTGAAAGAGCAACAGGAAAGAGGACTGCAACAAACTGCATACGCCTGGAGAGAAGAGCAGCCCTCACGGAATAGGGTAATGTACTAAAGCTGTGGTCCTGTAGGATCCAAGCCATTCCCTCACTACACCTCACTGGCAGGGACGAAGAGGAATGGAGCAGGGAGGAAGTGGAGACCTCGGACTGCTGAATACCTAACTCTGGAGATCTGCTCTGAGAGCACAAACCTACATTTCATGGTGCTTGCATGATACTCTCATAATTAGGGGTTTGGAAAGCTAAGACAGGCAGAATTCCTGGAGAGACTAAGATTCCAGCTGCTTATGGAAAGCAAGGATCCATATTCAGCTGCTCGGGGACAAAATAAAGGTGGGCAGTCTGAGAGACTTCCTAATGAAGAAGCCCTTAGCAAGAGGGCTGCTAAAGGGGCAAGGTTTGCACAGAGCTTATTGCTCAGGAGAAAGGACAGGTAGACAAAATTGTCCAGGTGCACAGTGCCCAGCAGACTGGGAGCTTTCATGATCTTCAGGTGCTCCAGCCCCCTGGCTGCCTACACAGCTCCAAGAACCCCTTCTGTGACAGGCAGACTACAGCACCTTTCTTCTGGCCAGCCCCATCGGGCTTACAAACCAGGAAACCCTACCCTGGCATTAGGCCAGCCAGAGGGAAGATCTGTCTACACCAACTAAAAACGCAAAGCACAGAGGCTTATACCTGTGTGCTCGGCCCACTGGTTCAGGCAGTGGAGACAAACATAGCATCCAGGAACCAGGAAACAGCTCTTTCCTCCCCCGAGGCACCAATACCACTCCCTGCGACCCCCGACATTGCTTCAGGGGCTGCGCAGCTCCAGAGAGTAGAGCTTCTGGGCACTAGAGGGCGCCATACACAAACATGAAAAGTCAAAGGCACCTGGTTCAGAGTAAAATTATTAATACAACTCCTGAGAGAGATTTAAATGATACCGACTTCATGACTCTCCCTGAAAGGGAGTTCAAAATAAAAATTATTAACATGCTCATGGAGGTACGGAAATATACTCAAGAACTCAGGAATAAATTCCGGTCAGAGATCCAATTGTTGAAGAGCACAAAGGAGGGTATTAAAAGCAGATTGGATACAGTGGAAGAGATGATAAATTAAATAGAAACTAGAGAAGAGGAATACAAAGAGGCTGAGGCACAGAGAGAAAAAAGAATCTCTAAGAATGAAAGAATATTGAGAGAACTGTGTGACCAATTCAAACGGAACAATATTTGCATTATAGGGGTACCAGAAGAAGAAGAGAGAGAAAAAGGGACAGAAAGTGTCTTTGAGGAGGTGATTGCTGAAAACGTCCCCAATCTGGGGAAGGAGGTAGTCTGTCAGACCATGGAGGTGTACAGATCTCCCAATACAAGGGACCCAAGGAAGACAACACCAAGACATATAGTAATTAAAATCGCAAAGATCAAGGATAAGGACAGACTATTAAAAGCAGCCAGAGAGAGAAATAAGATCACATACAAAGGAAAGCCCATCAGGCTATCATCAGACTTCTCAACAGAAGCCTTACAGGCCAGAAGGGAGTGGCATGACATATTTAATGCAATGAAGCAGAAGGGCCTTTAACCAAGATTAGTTTATCTGGCAAGACTATCATTTAAATTTGAAGGAGGGATTAAACAATTCCTAGATAAGCAAAACCTGAGAGAATTTACCTCCACACAAACTGTCTCTACAGTGTATTTTGGAGGGACTTCTAAAGATGGAAGTGTTCCTATGGTTTAATAGCTGTCACCAGAGGTAATTAAACCACAGTAAAGAAAGTAGAACAGATAATTACTAAGCAAATGCAAAATTAAATTAACTATCCCCAAAGTCAATCAAGGAATAGACAAACAGTACAGAATATGATATCTAATATATAAAGAATGGGGGAGGAAGAAAAAGGAGGAGAGAAAAAAGAACCTTTAGATTGTGTTTGTAATAGCATATTAAGTGAGTAAAGTTAGACTCTTAGATAGTAAGGAAGTTAACCTTGAAACTTTGGTAACCACGAATCTAAAGCCTGCAATGGCAATAATTACATATCTATTGATAATCACCCTAAATGTAAATGGACTGAATGCACCAATCAAAAGACATAGAGTCACTGAATGGATAAAAAAACAAGACCCATGTATATGCTGCCTACAAGAGACTCACTTTAAATGCAAAGACATACACAGACTAAAACTGAAGGGATGGTAAAAGACATTTCGTGCAACTAATAGGGATAAAAAAGCAGGAGTTGCAGACTTACATGCAAAATAGACTTCAAAAGAAAGAAAGTCACAAAAGATAAAGAAGTGCATTACATAATGATAAAGGGTCAATCCAACAAGAAGCTACAGCCATTATAAATATCTATGCACCCAAAACAGGAGCACGTACATTTGTTAAACAAATACTAACAGAATTAAAAGGGGAAATAGAATGCAAAGCATTAATTCTAGGAGACTTCCACACACCACTCACTCTGAAGGACAGAACAACCAGACAGAAAATAAGTAAGGAGACAGAGGCACTGAACAACACATTAGAAGAGATGGACCTAACAGACATCTACAGAACTCTACACCCAAAAGCACCAGAATACACATTCTTCTCAAGTACACATGGAACATTTTCAATAATAGATCATATACTAGGCTACAAAAAAATTGAAATTGCACAACCAGTTTCTCAGACCACAAAGGTATGAAACTAGAAATGAATTATGCAAAGAAAATGAAAAATCCCACAAACACATGGGGGATTCACAACATGCTCCTAAATAACAAATGGAACAATGACCAAATAAAAACAGAGATCAAGCAATATATGGAGACAAATGACAACAATGCAAAATGTGTGGGATGCAGCGAAGGCCGTGCTAAGAGGAAAGTATATTGCAATACAGGCCTACCTCAGGAAAGAACAACAATCTCGTATGAACAGTCTAAAATCACAATTAATGAAGCTAGAAAAAGAAGAACAAATTAGACCCAAAGTCAGAAGAAGGAGAGACATAATAAAGATTAGAGCATAAATAAATAAAATCGAGAAGAATAAAACAATAGAAAGGATTAATTTAAATAAGAGCTGGTTCTGCAAGAAAATTAACAAAATAGATAAACCACTAGCCAGACTTTCAAGAAAAAAAGAGAGTCTACACACATAAACAGAACCAGAAATGGGAAAGGAAAAATCACTATGCACAGCACAGAAATACCAAGAACTATTAGAGAATACTATGAAAAATTATATGCTAACAAACTGAGTAAACTGGAAGAAATGGACAGCTTTGTAGAAAAATACAACCTTCCAAGGATGACCCAGGAAGAAACAGAAAATCTTAACAGACCAATTACCAGCAACGAAATTGAACTGGTAATCAAAAAGCTACCTAAGAACAAAACTCCTGGATCAGATGGCTTCACCACTGAATTTTATCAAACATTTAGTGAAGACCTAATTCCCATCCTCCTTAAAGTTTTCCAAGGAGTAGAAGAAGAGGGAATACTTCCAAACTCATTCTATGAGGCCAGCATCACTGTACTATCAAAACTGGGCAAAGACACTACAAAAAAAGAAAACTACAGACCAATATTCCTGATGAACATAGATGCAAAAATACTCAACAAAATATTAGCAAACCGAATTCAGAAATACATCAAAAGGATCATCCATCATGATCAAGTAGAATTTATTCCAGGGATGCAAGGATGGTACAACATCTAAAATCCATCAACATCATCCACCACATCAACAGAAAGAAGGACAAAAACCACATGATTGTCTCCATAGATGCTGAAAAAGCATTTGACAAAATTCAACATCCATTCATGATAAGAACTCTCAACAAAATGGGTACAGTGGGCAAGTACCTCAACATAATAAAGGCCATATATGACAAACCCACAGCCAACATTATACTTAACAGTGAGAAGCTGAAAGCTTTTCCTTTAAGATCAGGAACAAGACAAGGATGCCCACTCTCCCCACTTCTATTCAACATAGTACTGGAAGTCCTAGGCACAGCAATCAGACAACACAAAGAAATAAAAGGCATCCAGATTGGCAAGGAAGAAGTTAAACTGTCCATGTTTGCAGATGCATGATATTGTACATAAAAAACCCTAAAGAATCCACTCCAAAACTACTAGATCTAATATCTGAATTCGGCAAAGCTGCAGGATACAAAATTAATATGCAGAAATCTGTGGCATTCCTATACACTAACAATGAACTAGCAGAGAGAGAAATCAGGAAAACAATTCCATTCTCAGCTGCATCAAAAAAAAAATCTAGGAATAAACCTAACCAAGGAAATGAAAGACCTATACTCTGAAAACTACAGGACACTCATGAGAGAAATTAAAGAAGATTCCAATAAATGGAAACACATCCCATGCTCATAGATAGGGAGAAGTAATATTGTCAAAATGGCCATCCTGCCTAAAGCAATCTACAGATTCAATGCAATTACTATCAAAATACCAATAGCATTCTTCAACAAACTAGAGAAAATCATTCTAAAATTCATATGGAACCACAAAAGATCCTGAATAGCCAAAGCAATACTGAGGAGGTTGAATAAAGCTGTGGGGATTATGCTCCCCTACTTCAAGCTCTACTACAAAGCCACAGCACTCAAGATAATTTGGTCCTGGCATTAGAACAGGCCCATAGACCAATGGAACAGACTAGAGAGCCCTGATATAAACCCAACCATATATGGGCAATTAATATATGATAAAGGAGCCATGGACATACAATGGGGAAGTGACAGCCTCTTCAACAGCTGGTGTTGGCAGAACTGGACAGCTACATGCAACAGAATGAAACTGGATTATTGTTTAACCCATACACAAAAGTAAACTCGAAATGGATCAAGGACCTGAATGTAAGTCATGAAACCATAAAACTCTTGGAAGACAACATAGGCAAAAATCTCCTGAATATAAGCATGAGCAACTTCTTCCTGAACGCATTTCCTCAAGCAAGCGAAACAAAAGCCAAAATGAACTCATGGGACTACATCAAACTAAAAAGTTTCTGTACAGCAAAAGACACCATCAACAGAACAAAAAGGCATCCAACAGTATGGGAGAATATATTTGTAAATGACATATCCAACAGGGGGTTAACATCCAAATATATATAAAGAACTTACATGCCTCAACAACCAAAAAGCAATAAAACCAATTAAAAATGGGCAGAAGATATGAAGATTTTTTATTAATCATTTCATTACCATTTTATTTACTCAGACATGTTTACATTATTATTTTAGGGGTTATCTTATACATTACAGTATCCATCATATCCTATTATAGTGTACCTAATTTAATACTTGAATACTTCCAAGCAATTCACAAGCCTCGCCACAATTTCATTCCATTTATCCTCCTGCTTTATATACTGTTGTTGCTATATATATATAAGCTCCACAATAAATTATTATTGCCATGGCTGTATAAACAGTGCTGTGTATTTTACACTTTCTAGAGCTCCTTATTCCTTCTGGCAGTTTAATGTTTCCACTCAGGATCATATTCTTTCAGTGTGAAGAAATTCCTTTCAAGTTTTCCATTCATCACACTTCCTCTACATGACTGCAAGAGTCTTGCCGTTTTCTCCATGTCCCCATCCCTACCCCCACCGCCCAAAACCCTGTTTATTTCCTCTTCTGGATTGAAGATAATCTTAGCCTTGTCCAGAACTGGCAATGCCTCCAAAGAAACAACAGCAAAAAGAAAAAACTCAACTTGGAAGTACTATTCATAATCTAGAATTCAGCTTACCTAGTTTTTGGTGCTTTACAGTATTCTGATATTAAAATATGACTTTGAATTGTTTCTCTGGCTTTTTCTAGTTATTACAGTGGAAACATTGGTATCTTGCAACCTACTCTATTCTATCCAGAAATAGAAGCTCCATTATTCAGTTCATTCTCTAATTCAATCTTTTAAAAAATTTTACAACAAATGAATTTGAGAGGATCTCTAGCAGCTATCTTCTCTCTGCCCACTGCCTCTTTCTTTACTATATATTACAGGAAAGGTAGCATTTGTATTATACAAAAAATAATACATTCAGACTTCTGGTTTTCACTTCAACATGTAAAGGGCTTAGAAGTCATACTCGTCTCCTCATAACAACAGTAAAAGCCAAAACTGGAAATTAGTGATTCTTCTTAGATTCTTCAGAGAATAGAGTTCACAAGGCAAACTGTAATTATGAAATCCTGTCTCTCTGGAGTAATTACAGAAAGAATAATTTAATTCTTCCTGATGATCCCACTTCATTTCTGAGTCCACCCAGGCCAAACCAGAAGACCATCACCTGTGTAGCCTGGCTCCATCTTCAGCAGTTTATGGAGGCCACCTGTTCTTGAAGTAGATGTGGCTCCTCCAGCCCCTGAGAGTGAGGCCTCATGACATCTCAGGCCCCTTATGGTCTACTCTTCCATGCTTTGAGAGGCTTCAATGACACAAGAGCAGGTCACAGGCCACATCCTTGAATGTGAGAAAACACCACGTGGAAGCAGCAACTGGAGGTTGAAACATGGATACGTAAAACAGAGAAGAGAAAACCTCTCAAACACATCTTCACTGTGGTGACACACACTCAGTGTCATTGCTTAGGGCCACATTCTGTGAATCTGAACACATTTGTGGAAAATTTCCAGTGGTTATTTTTATCAGAGTTCCTATAATTGTAGGGAAACTCAATTTCAAATGGCACCCTTTCTCTCAATGAAAGGCTTTTGAGAATCTCCAATATGAAAAGGTAACACATTAGCTGCTGAGATCCCAGGCTTTAGTTATGACCCCACCTTCCCCTTACAATCCTTTATCCATATTTTAAATCTCCCAATCTCAGCTTTGTCTTTCCAATGCAAAGTGCTGCCTGAGGTCTTCCCATGAGCATTCTCCAGCGGATTAGCCGGCCTCTCTACTACTGTCCACACTGTGGTCTCCATCAGAGGGCTCAGCTGTGGAGTGACCATGAGAAAAACAGCAGAACGTACACATTGTACTCATCAACAAGGAGGTCTCTGAGGGTAGGGGCTGAAAATAAATACAAATGTGTGTGCATGTGAGCACACCCTGTCCCCCATCCCTCTTGCCATATTTGACAGAAAGAGAGTACAGTTGAAACTTCTTGCATATTATTAAACTTCCTTTCCTGCTTCTGAACCATCATCAGAAGCAATATTTTAGATACTCCAATACTCCAGGAGCAGCAGATTCAGGGCACAGTTTTCAGTACACCCCAGAGTTGACCCTCGGGTACTGATAAGGGCATCAGAGTATTCTGCCTTCTGGGTGGCAAGCACTCTAACATTGTCAGTACGTAAGCAGCGACTGGAGCATCTGATCTGTGACTACCATAGAGCAGTGGATGCTTGAACTGTTAGAACATAAACTGAGGCACATTAAAAGTTGTAAGAGTTTATTTAAGCAAATGTCAGTTTGAATTGGAGGAGCATGTAATGGGAAGTGGTTAGAGCACTTCACTGACAGAAGCTAGGGAGGGGAAAGACTTTTACAGAGAAGATGCAAAGCAAAGCAGAGAAATGATTTGACTATAGGGCAAGTGCTTTCCTGGTTTGGGAACGCCTCTTAGACTGTTGGTGAGATCAGTTGCTCTTAAGTTTCGTTTTTCCAGTTTCCAGTACATAGACTCTGGCTTAGGTTTCAGTTTGCTTACATAGGCTGCCAAAACATGACAGCCACGTCAGTCTGTTACATTACTTTAACAAGGCCTAGTAAAATTAAAAACAATTTTGTTTCAATCAAAATCCCACATGAAACACCAATATATACAAAAAGTTAAAGGATAATTTCATCAGAAAATGATTTTTTCATATTTTGAGAAGTTCAAATATATAACTTTATACAACTGGAGACATAATGCTCTAACAAACCTAAATTTTTGAAATCCAAAGTTATTAATGATAACTATAATCTTATGTCAGCCCCTTGCATTTAATTTATTTTGCTAGTATCTTCTTTGGCTTTGGCTGCCTGATATCAGAATGTGGAGTGACATCTAAAAATTTATAAATGATAGCTGGGTGCAAAGTGCATGCTGTGGATGGAATCTTAGTTCTACTCTACTTGTCGGCTCACATGACTATTAAAGGCCATACCTGTTCTTGGCTCCACTTAGAGGGACAAAAGGACAGGAAACCTGGTCTGCCATCTGGGCAGCCATGGGAGGAGACCCGGCAGCGTCCACACAGCGGTCCAGGAGCTATTCCCTGTTCCCCAGTGGTAGTTAAGGTGCTGGCAGAGCTAGAGCTACACAAGTTGGTGCAATAGTGGCTTAGATGTGCAATCCGAGTTTAGAAGCTTCGCACCCCTAACAGGAACAAATGTATTTATTTTTTAATGTCTTTGTGGCTTATGTCTTACATCTTGAGATCCCTACATGTAAAGATAGAAATAGCTTATAGATATAGATATCGATTATATATATATTTTTTTAATTGTGATAAAACACAAATAAAATGTTACTATCTTAATCATTTTTAAGTGTACAGCTCACTGGTCTGAAAAATGTTCAACATCACTAATCATCCAAGACATGCAAACCAATATTACTCCACACCTGTTAGGATGGCTATTATCAAAAAGCCAAAAGATAGTGAGTGTTGGTGAGGATTGGGGGAAAAAGGAACCATTGTACACTATTGGTGGGAATGTAAATTAGCACAGCCTCTATGGAAAACAGTATGAAGGTTCCTAAAAAGTTTTTAGCTAGAACTACAGTATGATCCAGTAACCCCACATCTGGGTATATAGCCAAATGAAATGAAATCTGTATTTTGAGGAGCTATCATCTGTACTCCATGTTTACTGCAGCATTATTCACATAGCCAAGTTATGGAAATAACCCAGTGTCTATTGACTGATAGATGGATAAAGAAAATCACACACACACACACACACACACACACACACTGGAATATTACTCAGCCTTAAGAAAAGCCAGAAATCTTGCCATTTAGAAACCAAAATACCTTATATTCATAATAAAAGCTTCATAGGCAAAGTTTCCAGGTCTTCACAAGGAACATGTGAGTTACAAGAATCATCACACTTTGGGAGATCCAAAGCTATGCCTCCCAACCTTGTATTTTTAATTCATTCACTTCTACTGGATCAGAGGCATTTCACAATCAGAGGTCATTCTTCCCATATGAATCTTACTCAGTAACACAGCTGACATTCCAGGTTTCCTTTATCAGGTTTCCAGGCAAACAGAGCTACAGAGTTAATCCAAAGTCAAATTCCATAAAACAGAAGAAAGAGCTTTCTTAGCCCTTTCTTTAACATAGTGTCATTTCAGAAACTAGTGTTCTCAGGCTCTTCCACAAGAACAATTCAAACTTAAATGGAAAACGACACATAACAAGATATAACCATGCCTTTAGATGTTACTGTTTCACCTATTTGGATCATGATAGTAACAGGCATGGGTGGGCACTGAAAAGACTACAGCCTCCCCTAGCATTGCAGTGAGCTCAGCATGAGAGTTTCATAGCACTGAACTGACATAAACAGCAGAAACCATCAAGTTAAATTTCTAAAGTGATCAATGTAAGAATAGATTTTCTAGGCAGTGGAACATTTCTGAGAAGTTTAAATACACAGACAAATCTGTGGGAATAATTTGTTCCTAGGTCCACACAAAGACATATTACCCTGGCAGCGCAAGCAACTGTGTTGATGAATCTCCAAGTAGATAAAATTTGGATCACAACACATTGAATTATTTTCACTTGGGTTTTTTTTGGCTATTATTAATAAACAATTACATGAACAACATTATGGTTATTAGACTCCCCCTATTACCAAGTCCCCACCACATACCCCATTGCAGAAACTGTCCATCAGCATAGTAGGATGTTATAGAATCACTACTTGTCTTCTCTGTGTTATACTGCCTTCCCCATATCCCCTCACCCAACACCCACCCCTGCTACATTATGTGTGCTAACCATAATAGCCCTTTTCCCCCCTTATCCCTCCCTTCCCACACCTCTTCCCCAGTCCCTTTCCCTTTGTAACTGTTAGTCCATTACTGGGTTCTGTGAGTCTGCTGCTGTTTTGTTCCTTCAGTTTTTTCTTTGTTCTTATACTCCACAGATGAGTGAGATCATTTGATACTTGTCTTTCTCTGCCTGGCTTATTTCACTGAGCATAATTCCCTCTAGCTCCATCCATGTTGTGGCAAATGGAAGGATTTGTTTTCTTCTTATGGCTGAATAATATTCCATTGTATATATATACCACATCTTCTTTATCCATTCATCTACTGATGGACACTTAGGTTGCTTCCATTTCTTGGCTATTGTAAATAGTGCTGCGATAAACATAGGAGTGCATATGTCTTTTTCAAACTGGCGGCTGCATTTTTAGGGTTAATTCCTAGAAGTGGAATTCCTGGGTCAAATGGTATTTCTATTTTTAGTTTTTTGAGGAACCTCCATACTGCTTTCCACAATGGTTGTACTAATTTACATTCCCACCAGCAGTGTAGGAGAGCTCCCCTTTCTCTGCATCCTCACCAACATTTGTTGTTGTTTGTCTTTTGGATGTGAGGTGATATCTCACTGTGGTTTTAATTTGCGTTTCTCTGATGACTAGTGATGTGGAGCATATTTTCATGTGCCTGTTGGCCATCTGAATTTCTTCTTTGGAGAAGTGTCTGTTCAGCTCCTCTGCGCATTTTTTAATTGGCTTATTTGCTTTTTGTTTGTTGAGGTGCGTGAGCTCTTTGTATAATTTGGATGTCAACCCCTTATCAGATATGTCACTTATGAATATATTCTCGCATACTGTAGGATGCCTTTTTGTTCTACTGATGGTGCCCTTTGCTTTACAGAAGCTTTTTAGTTTGATATGGTCCCACTTGTTCATTTTTGCTTTTGTTTCCCTTGCCCAGGGAGATATGTTCATGGAGAAGTTGCTCATGTTTATGTTCAAGAAATTTTTGCCTATATTTTTTTCTAAGAGTTTTATGGTTTCTTGACTTACATTCAGGTCTTTGATCCATTTTGAGTTTACTTTTGTGTATGGTGTTAGACAGTAATCCAATTTCATTGTCTTACAAGTAGCTGTCCAGTTTTGAAAACACCAGTTGTTGAATAAGTTGTCATTTCCCCATTGTATATCCATGGCTCCTTTATTGTATATTAATTAACCATATATGCTCAGGTTTATATCTAGGCTCTCTATTCTGTTCCACTAGTATATGGGTCTGTTCTTGTGCCAGTACCAAACTGTCTTGATTACTGTAGCTTTGTGGTAGAGCTTGAAGTCAGGGAGCATAATTCTCCCTGCTTTATTCTTCCTTCTCAGGATTTCTTTGGCTATTCAGGATCTTTTGTGCTTCCATATGAATTTTAGAACTATTTGCTCTAGTTCATTGAAGAATGCTGTAGGTATTTTGATAAGGATTGCAATGAATCTGTAGATTGCTTTACGCAGGATGGCCATTTTGACAATATTAATTCTTCCTAGCCAGGAGCATGGGATGAATTTCCATTTATTAGTGTCCTCTTTAATTTCTCTTAAGAGTGTTTTGTAGTTTTCAGGGTATAGGCCTTTCACTTCCTTTGTTAGGTTTATTCCTAGGTATTTTATTCGTTTGGATGCAATTGTGAATGGAATTGTTTTCCTGATTTCTCTTGCTGCTAGTTCATCGTTAGTGTATAGGAATGCAACAGATTTCTGTGTATTCGTTTTGTATCTCGCAACTTTGCTGAATTCAGATATTAGATCTAGTAGTTTTGGAGTGGCTTCTTTAGGGTTTTTTATGTACAATATCATGTCATCTGCAAACAGGGACAGTTTGAATTCTTCCTTGCCAATCTGAATGGCTTTTATTTCTTTGTGCGGTCTGATTGCCATGGCTAAGACCTCCAGAAATATGTTGAATAGAAGTGGGGAGAGTGGGCATCCTTGTCTTGTTCCCGATCTTAAAGGAAAAGCTTTCAGCTTCTCGCTGTTAAGTATTATGTTGGCTGTGGGTTTGTCATATATGACCTTTATTATGTTGAGGTACTTGCCCTCTATACCCATTTTGTTGAGAGCTTTTATCATGAATGGATGTTGAATTGTGTGAAATGCTTTTTCAGGATCTATGAAGATGATCATGTGGTTTTTGTCCTTCTTTTTGTTGATGTGGTGGATGATGTTGATGGATTTTCGAATGTTGTACCATCCTTGCATCCTTGGGATGAATCCTACTTGGTCATGATGGATGATCTTTTTGATGTATTTCTGAATTCAGTTTGCTAATATTTTGTTGAGTCTTTTTGCATCTATGTTCATCAGGTATACTGGTTGTAATTTTCTTTTTTTTTTTTTTTGGTGTCTTTGACTGGTTTTGGTATTTGAGTGATGTTGGCCTCGTAGAATGAGATTGGGAGTATTCCCTCCTCTTCTACTTTTTGGAAAACTTTAAGGAGGATGGGTATTAGGTCTTCACTAAATGTCTGATAAAATTCAGCAGTGAAACCATCTGGTTCAGGGGTTTTGTTCTTAGGTAGTTTTTTGATTACCAATTCAATTTCTTTGCTGGTAATTGGTCTATTCAGATTTTCTGTTTCTTCCTGGGTCAGCCTCGGAAGGTTGTATTTTTGTAGAAAGTTGTGCATTTCTTCTAGGTTATCCAGTTTGTTACCATATAATTTTTCATAGTATCCTCTCATAATTCTTTGTATTTCTGTGGTGTCCGTAGTGATTTTTCCTTTCTCATTTCTGATTCTGTTTATGTGTGTAGACTCTCTTTTTTTCTTGATAAGTCTGTCTAGGGGTTTATCTATTTTGTTAATTTTCTCAAAGAACCAGCTCCTGCTTTCATTGATTCTTTCTATTGTTTTATTTTTCTCGATTTTATTTATTTCTGCTCTAATCTTTATTATGTCCCTCCTTCTACTGACTTTGGGCCTCATTTGTTCTTCCTTTTCTAGTTTCATTAATTGTGAGTTTAGACTGCCCATTTGGGATTGTTCTTCTTTCATGAGGTAGGCCTGTATCGAAATATATTTCCCTCTTAGCACGGCCTTTGCTGCATCCCACAGATTTTGTGGTGTTGAATTATTGTTTTCATTTGTCTCCATATATTGCTTGATCTCTGTTTTTATTTGGTCATTGATCCATTGATTATTTAGGAGCATGTTATTAAGCCTCCATGTGTTTGTGGGCTCTTTCGTTTTCTTTGTGTAATTTATTTCTAGGTCATACCTTTGTGATCTGTGAAGCTGGTTGGTACAATTTCAATCTTTTTGAATTTACCAAGGTTCTTTTTGTGTCCTAATGTATTATCAATTCTTGAAAATGTTCCATGTGCACTTGAGAAGAATGTTTATCTTATTGCTTTTGGATGGAGTGTTCTGTAGATATCCGTTAGGTCCATCTTTTCTAATATATTGTTCAGTGCCTCTGCCTCTTTACTTATTTTCTGTCTGGTTGATCTGTCCTTTGGAGTGAGCGGTGTGTTGAAGTCTCCTAAAATGAATGCATTGCATTCTATTTCCCCCTTTAATTCTGTTAGTATTTGTTTCACATATGTAGATGATCCTGTGTTCGGTGCATAGATATTTATAATAGTTATATCCTCTTATTGGACTGTCCCTTTTATCATTATGTATTGTCCTTCATCGTCTCTTGTGACCTTCTTTGTTTTGAAGTCTATTTTGTCTGATACAAGTACTGAAACTGCTTTTTTCTCACTATTAGTTGCTTTTTCCATACCTTCACTTTCAGTCTGTGTATGTCTTTGGGTTTAAAGTGAGTCTCTTGTAGGCAGCATATAGATGGGTCCTGTTTTTTTATCCATTCAGTAACTCTATGTCTTTTGATTGGTGCATTCAGATCATTTACATTTAGGGTGATTATTGATAGGTACATACTTACTGCCGTTGCAGGCTTTAGATCTGTGGTTACCAAAGGTTCAAGGGCAATTCTCTTACTATCTAACAGTCTAATTTAACTTACTTCTTATACTATTACAAACACAACCCAAAGGTTCTTTTTTTTCCTCCTTTTTGTTCCTCCTCCATTCTTTGTATATTATGAATCATATTCTGTACTCTTTGTCTTCCCTGGGGTGACATCTTTTTAGCCTTAGGAATATTTCCATCTTTAGGAGTCCCCCCAAAATGCACTGTAGAGGTGGTTTGTGGGAGGTAAATTCTCTCAGCTTTTGGTTATCTGGGAATTGTTTAATCCGTCCTTCAAATTTAAATGATAATCTTGCTAGGTAAAGTATTCTTGGTTCAAGGCCCTTCTGCTTCATTGCATTAAATATATCATGCCACTCCCTTCTGGTCTGTAAGGTATCTGTTGAGACGTCTGATGATAGCCTGGTGGATTTTCCTTTGTATGTGATCTTCTTTTTCTCTCTAGCTGCTTTTAAAAGTCTGTCTTTATCCTTGATCTTTGCCATTTTAATTATTATATGTCTTGATGTTGTCTTCCTTGGGTCCCTTGTGTTGGGAGATCTGTGCACCTCCATGGCTTGTGAGACTATCTCCTTCCCCAGATTGGGGAAATTTTCAGCAATTACCTCCTCAATGACACTTTCTATCCCTTTTTCTCTCTTCTTCTTCTTCTGGTACCCCTATAATGCAAATATTGTTGCGTTTGCATTTGTCACATGGTTCTCTCAATATTCTTTTATTTTTAGAGATCCTTTTTTCTTTCTGTGCCTCAGCCTCTTTGTATTCCTCTTCTCTAATTTCTATTCCATTTACTGTCTCTTCTACTACATCTAATCTGCTTTTAAATCCCTCCATTGTATGTTGCATTTCAGATATGGAATTTCTTAATGATTGAATCTCCAACTTAAATTCATTCCTGAGTTCTTGAATATTTTTCTGTACCTCCATAAGCATGGTTATAATTTTTATTTTGAACTCTTTTTCAGGAAGATTGGTGAGTTCAGTTTCATTTGGCCCACTTTCTGGTGTTTGTGAAATTTTGGTCTCAACCATATTCTTTTGTCATTTCATATTTCTGTGTGGTGCCCACTAGTGCGCAGAAACTCCAGTTTCTGGAGCTGCTCAGCCCCTAGAGTAAGGTTGGGGGTCGTAGCGGACCAGAGCTGGTGCCTGGGGGGCGGAAAGATCTGTTTCCTGCTGTCCATCTGTGGTGCCTGTCTCCAGTGCCAGAGCCTGTGGGCCAAGCACAGATGTGTAAACCTCTGTGTTTTGCATCTCTAGCTGTTGAAGACAGGGCCTCCCTCTGGCTGGCCTGACACCTGTGCAGTGATTGCCACTTTGTGAGCAGGTGCCTGAAGGCCAGTAGGAAGGTTTGGCAGGCTGTGCGTCACAGTGGGTGCCTCTGAGCTGAGTAGTAGGCCAGGGCATGGAGCACCTGAAGCTCTCCAAAGTTCCCAACCAGCTGGGCAGAGCGCACCCAGGCAACCTAGTCCAGATCTCCCTTCTCCTGCACAGCAAGCTCCATGCAAACCCCGCCCCTTCAGCAGCCCTCTGGCTGCTAGGAAGCCTCTCAGACTGCCTGCCTTTCCTCTGACACAGAGTGGCCTGGTGTGGATCCCGTCCTCCACAAACAGCTGGAATGTCAATTTCTCAAGCACTCTGCCTGTCCGAGCTCCCCAACATCCAGAGCACCACACACTATAGGATTCTGCTCACAAAGCAGATCTCCAGGGCTAGGTATTCAGCAGTCCTAGTCTTCCACCCCCTCCCCCGCTCCATTTCTCTTCCTCCTGCCCGTGAGCTGGGGTGGGGGAAGGGCTTGGGTCCCGCCAGATTAAGGCTTTCCTACGTTACCCTGTTTCATGAGGTCTGCTCTGTTCGTGAGGTCTGTTTGCAGTCTGGTTCAGCCTTCTTTATTGCTGCTGTTTTAAGTTTAGTTGTATTAACTATATTTTTGTACAATTTGTGGTTTTGAGAGGAGTTCCGCATCTCATGTCTCACGCTGCCATCTTGCAAGTCCTCACTTGGTTTTATAGCATTGAAGATATATATATTTGAAAACAAATTTGAGTTCCACCTTTGCAGAAGGCCAGTAGTCATTCTCTGCATTCCAGATATGCCCTGAGACAACAGGAGTACCATTGCTACAGCTGGGAGTGGAGTGCAGGCAGCAGATGCCTGGAATTATTCCACCAGGGCTTTGGGAGGGTGCTTGGCCCACTCACTGTGTAGCAGGCTTCCTCCCTAGGAGAATATCTCTGTTAGTCCCACTTGACCCTTCTGGGGAGTCCTTTGGGGCCTCAGGCCTCAGAAAGGAAATATGGGAAGTTGGAGATCAGGGGACTGTGCCCTAGGTGCTGTTTCTGTGCTTTATTGCCAATGGTAAACCTTTATAGGAAGGCTTATAAAGCACCCTTGAAGATTTTATGCTTCATTAAAACATCTACTGTACATCTGAATATATCTACAATATCCATATAGACATTCTCTCTAGAATAGGATTCTTAGTTCCTTGACACTTCATGTTTCCAGGATTTTGTTCTCTTTCCAACTTCAGCACACACTTTCCAGAATTCTTAACACCACTAATGCACCTCTCAATAATTTTAGTTTTAAGCATCCTACTCTCTGACTACCACCTGCAATCTTTTCAGCTTACTCCTTCCTGGAATCAGGTTCTTTGGACTTCCTGGGATCATGTAATTCTTGATCTACCATTTTCTCACTGACCCCTACTGCCCTCATAGCTTCATTTCCCTCCTACTGAGTTTAGTGAGCAAGGTAGTCAGTCATTCTAATCTCTCTTAATGCAATTTCCACTTTTTATTGATTCCCACTCCTGCTCTTCTACTTGTCCCGGGAAAAAGTTTCAACATGGTTAAATTCTACTCTTTATCTACTCCTTATCTGCTCCTGGAGAGCTGACTATGGCCATAGAAAAATATACAACCATGATTGTACTGTCACTGTAAATGCATGCCCTCTTATATCAGGTGAGTCCTAAGTGCCACCTGATAATCCTGTGACATTCATCTCCATTCACTCTCTCACACCCCCAGAAAATAAGTTTAAACCATATTCCCTTTTATTTTCTATCTGTAGTTTTATCTAAAGATACTTTTTATTTCATTGCAAAATTGAAAATGATCAGAAAATAACTTCCTAAGTTTCCAACAATTAAACCTCCCGACCAATTTACATCGATGACCACAGTCTCTGACCTCCTCCTCTCACCAAGCATAAGCTGTCTCTGTTCCCTTGTAAGGCTAAACAGGTTACTTATGTGCTGGATCTCACACCCTCCCCATGGCTCAGTGATCTCTCTCCTTCATCCAATTTGGTTTTCAGTTTTTTATCTTTTTCTTTCTTTCTCTACTTTATCATTCTCAGCAGGTGCAAACATGGTATAATGCACTTCTTCTGAAGCAAAATTCCCTAAATTATATGTTTACCTAAACTGTGGCAGAAACCGTCATTTTCCCCAGCACCGATTCCTCTTCTCGAGATCACAAGCAGCAGCATTCCTAGGCCTCCCTTGCAGTTGGGTTGGAGATAAGTGATCTAGGTCTAGAAATGCAAACATGAAGGAGAGTGAAGTGACACATCCAGTCTGTGCTGCTTCAGTGTCCACAGTGCCTCATCCATCTCTTCTCATGCCCCCATCAGAAATGAGTGTGTGGACCACATTTGTGAAATGGAATCACTAGACAGATTCTCCCCAGAAGCAGCAGTGGAGGAGAACGGGTTGCAGAGGAGGGCTTCTAGTAGTCATACACCTGAAGGAGTTCTCCCTAGCAGTGGACTGTCAGAAAGATCCAGGTGCTGGAGTGTGCTCATGCCACATGCGGGTTCATCTTAGCTCCCCCAGATTCCATCCTTATGAGTTCTTGCTCCTTTCACCTTCACTTTGCTTACTGGCTGGTTTCCTAGGAAAAGAATGCCTTAGCTCTGCTCATGCTCTTTTTGCCTGAGAAGGCATGGTGGCTTGTCCCATACCCATTTGTCCACAGACACTTGGCCCAGTGTTTCATTCTCCAACAACCCTTATTATAAACTACCCGGCAGGTGCCAGGCACCAGCTGCCAGTGAGATGCTTTGCTCATTTTGGAACTTCTGGATCAGTGACAGGCAGTTCCCAGTATTGCACTCATATATGTTATCAGAACTGAGGCCCAGCCAAACATCATAAACTGAAAGATATCATCCTGCAGACGGATCCTAGAGTCCCAAATCAAAGCCTGTTCTGACTGACTCATAGGAATGCTTGTCATAGATTCTTTCATAAAACCAGCTGCTCCTCTGGCCATCAGGACAGCATCCGTGGATGAGGTCCTAGGCCCAGCCTGAGCTGTTGTCCTGGCCTGGGTCCCAGACCTAGGCCTCCTCAGCTCATTACCCCAGGTTCAGCTTTGATGGTTTCACTCACAATCTACACTAGTTTGACTCTGGATCCATGCAACTGCCAAGTAACAACACTTCCCTACTCCATTCTTACTAGCAAAGGCCCAGACTGAGGCCTGAGCAGATGCAGCCTGAACATGGTATTGTGAAGATGGAGGGACACTAGGATGAACCTACAATTCCAGATAAAGAGTCTCAGATGTGCTGTGGAGGAGCACAAGTGAGGAGCTGTGAGCTCACCTCCCTTTTAACTGAGCAGCTCAGTTTAGTCCAGCCCCAGCTAGAGATGGGAACAGCCAGAGGGCACAAGGTAGGAATTTGTTTAGCTCTATTAGACTCCCCACTCCAAAAACTGCCACTTACTCACCACAGATTAGTAATTCTTCAATTCAGCTATAATTTGTTGAGCTCACCAAGTAATTTTCATCTTTTTCTTATAATGCTGCTAAATAGAAACATTAACAGAGGAAAAGTTTGCTTGTTTTCCACATCTCTGTGAATGAAAATGCTCACACATGATATTCCATTCTTTAGGGAATAGTGGACTCTCTGACCAAATAAAAATCTACCTCTTCTATTTTTCTAAAAAGTACAATATAGTGAGAATAACTTAGATTATTTCTATTTTCTAAATCTATTGTGAAAATGGTACTTTGATCAAGATGCAAAATGAGAAGGTAAAATCACTTGCTTACAAGAGCTATCCAACCTAAAATATATAGAATAAAAATATTTTAAGGCAAATTAAGAAACCAAGGGACTTAAAGGTTTCAGAGTGTTTCAGGCTTTTGACCATTATGGTGATGTGGAGATGAGTGAAACTAGGAGATAAATCATCCTATTTCCTGGAGGGGGGTATCCAGTGAAAATAAGGACAATGACCCCAGTTTGATGGGAAGCCAGTCTAAGGGGATGCACCCAGGCTTCCTGGGGAAGGTATAGGAAGAAGGCTTCCTCTTGCCAGCAGCTCTTATTTAGACCCATGGAAACATCAGACTGAGGCTGAGAAGATGAGGTGGGGTAGGAGGAATAGGGCAGGTGGCAGACAGCCGAAGGTCTGATTAGCTGGACCTTCCATCACAAAGAACACACCACCCGGTGCACAGAGATTAGGGATGCAATGCTCCCTACCAAATGTCCCACTGGTATCATCAAACACATGAAGTTGGAGAAGAACTGCTCTTTCTGTTGGTCTCTGTCTCAGGTCTGTGACATGTGACCAAGGCCGGCCATGCCCCATCAGGCTGGGTGGGTAGGGCTGAAACAGTAAGGCATTCATTCACCCTCGATTTTGCTCATGGCCCTTATTTCACCTCTGACTGAACTTTTGCTTCTAGGATCCCAAATGCCCACCCAGTTCTTTGCACATGCTGTTTCATCCACCTTTTTTGCCCTCATTCCTGTTATTACATTTTAGCAGAATTAGAAGAAAGTAACAGAAATTAAAGTATAAACCAGGAAGACCTCACCCAACACCATTTCTACCAGCACCATGGTCTTGGACTTTCCAGTCTTCAGAACTGTGAGAATAAACTTCTATTGTTCATAAGCATCCTGTCTATGGTATTTTGTTATAGCAGCCTGAATCGACTAAGACCTTGTATATATGAAACAGTATCTCTTAGGTTTCAGAAAATCTGAAGACTATATAAAACTCAAAGTGCAAAGCACAGTGGCTATCTCTCTCTCTCTTAAATAGAGAAGGTAGAAATTGAAAACAAGAAAGAATAGAAAAAGCAAAGATATAGAGGAAAACAAATCCCTGGTGCCTAACTCTCAGAACTGTGTAGAGAGGTGTAGAGAAGTGCAGCTGGTTCTGTACTCTGGATTACCCTCCCACCACCACCTGTCATGTCCTGCCATCCCAGGTGAAAAGTACAGTCTATCCCATCCTGGCTGCCTGTTCAGAATAGAGGCAAGGAATAGAAAAGTCCCATCTACATTGGAGAGAGGGCCTGCAGCCCTCCACTGGAGCATGGAAGTTGTAGGGCTAAAAACCACAACTTGGCATGTCCACTTAAATGTTTTCTGTAAAGGAGGACTGGGAGCCACTCCTGTAGCTTTACTGGTACTTTCCTCTATCAAAAATCAATTTTTGAAAGATAGAATTGGCAGATAATACCCATTGGTATCTATAAGAGGACTGTAGCAAAGACTGGGGTGTGCCTGTTCTTGTTGATGAAATGAATGAATGAATGAAATGTGTGAATGACTTAGATAAAGTTGTTGGACAACTTTATCTCTGCACAATGAACTCTGTGGACTCTCTAGATGCTTCAAAGCACAATGGAGAAGCCACATGCTCCTGATAGGTTCTGGGAGATGCAGGCAGACCCACAACCCCGGGGAGGAGGGCCCTGGTTAGGCAAAGTTGAGGGTCCAGTGTATTGCTGTGGAAACAAGCTCAGAAAGAGGAGCTAGCATTGTTCCCTTGTCCACCTATGGTTCTCAGGACAGATCAGGAAATGCTGACCCTACTAGCTTAGGAGGCAGGCACCCAAGTTTCTCTCTAGATGTCACTTGCCGCCCTTGGTTCTCAGAAGTTGGTAAGATGTTGGGGTCATCCTTACCCTTTTCCAAAATGCTGGTGTGTATTTACTTTCTCCCCAGCAGAGTAGGGCAGTTCTGTTTGCCTCATGTCCGTGCTGATTCCTGTTGTTCCAGTGTTTTAATTTTAGCTTTTTTCCTGGGGTTGTAAGTAATATCTTGTGGTTTCATGACTATTTCTCTGACTAGGAATGATGCAAATTATGTTAACTTTTGCTTACAGAGCTTTTGTATTTCTTTGTGCATTATCTTTTCAAGACAAGTGTCAACTTTTTTATTCCTTTTCATTTTTACTTGTGATTTGTAAGAATTTTCATGTAATCAAGGATAAGTCCTTTCTCACACGAATTTTGTGCATATTTCCTGACAATGTGCTCATGCCATTTTCTCACTGGTATCTTTTGCTGAGCAGAGTTTTCACTTTTGGTGAAGCGTAGTGTATACATTTATTTTACTGTTGTTTGTTTAAGGTTTTAAAGTCCTACAAGACTTTTTAGCTCACTCCAATTTCATGAAAATATTCTATTTTCTTATAAAAGCTTTACTGACTTAGCTTTTACATTCAGTCTTATATCAATCTTGAATTACTTTTACATGACAGTGTATGGCACAAGTCAAGATTGATTATATCTCTTCACAGATATCCAGTGGTTTCAGTAAATGTTTGCTCAAAAGTCTTTCAACTCTATACTAAATTTTACATCTACATGGACAAAGACCCATTCATAGAAACAGGTATATATCTGTATTTTCTATTCCACTTCTCTTATTTGTGTGTTCCATGCCAATTCAACACTATGTTGATAACTGTATTTTTATACTAAGTTTTGAAATCATGCAGTATAGTTCCTCCCCTAATGTATTCCATATCAACTGTAGAGTAAACTGGTAAATTTCTCTAGGATTATGACTGTGACTGAATTGAATCTGGATACTAGAGTATCCCAATACTATTGTTGATAACTGACATTGAGAAATAGTGATTCTTCTGTTGTAATTAATTTTGCTAAAATTTAGAAGCATAAATTGCTGTACATTGAACCCTTGACTTTGTTAAACACACAGATTAGATAATAGTAGTTTTAAAAACTAGATTCCTCAGGATTTTTTCAAATCAATTCATGTCTTTGGTGAATAGGGAAAGTTTTACTTCTTTCCAACATTCTTGACTACCTTTTCATTCCTTTGCTGTTTTGCACTGACTGGATCCTCTACCTGACCCTGAAGGGAGGTGATAAGCGCTGGTATCTTTACCCTGTTCTCAATCACAGGTAGAGTGTTTTTCTATTCACAAATAATGTTAACTCAAGGTTCTTCATAAGCATACTTTATCAGACTGTGGAAATCCTCTCTATTCCAAATTTGCTGAAATTAAAAAATTAATGAAAGGGTCATGAATTTTACTAGTTGATTTTTCAGAATCTATTGAAATAACTTGGCTCTCTCCCTGATTTAGTGAGTATGGTATATTTCAATATTTGACATTTAAGTTTTAACTTGCATTGCTGATATTAAATGTCCCTTGATCATACAGAACTCCATAATGAAGCTTATGCCTAATTAGGTATGAATCCTTATCAATAATCTTAATCAAAAATTCAAAAATAATTTTAGTAAAATTGAACCTTGAACAGGGGAGAGGTCTTGTTTTTGTTTTAAATCATTTAAACCTAAATGTAATAAAAAGTGAAAAAAAGTCCCTTGATTATGATATCCTATATTTATCATATGTAACTGAATCAATATGGTTATATTTTGTTATGCATCTTTGTGAGCATCACCATGAGGTCTATTGGTGTGTAATTTTACTTTTGCATACTGCCTTTGACATTTTGATATCAGGGTAATACTGGTATCCCCAAATTTATCATCAAGTGTTCCCTTTCCTCTATGTTCTGAAAGAGTTCATTTAAGGTTGTGCCTTCCTTCAGATTGATATAATTTAGCAGGAATGTCATCTGAGCTTGTGGTTGACTTTATTGGGATGATTTAGAGTATGAATTCATTTTCACAGACAAATAAAACTTTTCAGGTTTTCTACTTGATCCTGTGTCATTTTTTAATTCAATTTATGAATTTTGGGGCATTTCCCTGGCTGAAAAGCTGCACACTCAGAGACCTCACTACTAGCAGTTCCTTTTTCACAGGTGTCTCCTCAAGGATCAGCCTGATTTTAGGGATTCTCTAGTGCCTTCTGTAAAGGCCTTTCTTTGAAATAATTTGTCCAGGCTTAATCTTGTTTCTGTGGGAATGTTAGATTGATAAAGCTTCTCCCCCATGACCAGCAGATGGAACTTCCCCAGTGCATCATAGGACAGAAAGGAAAGGATCCCCTCCTTTCCTCCAGCACTACTCTCCTGCCCCAGAGTGAGGAGCAGTGAGCAGGGCTTCATCATTTCAATTCAGCACCCATCCCTTAATCTTGATTGGAAAAACTTTCAGGCAGTGAAGGGTGAAGAGCGTAGTGGGACTACACCAGGAGGGGTCCCAGAGAGTCCTTTCTTCCTCAGTACCCGCCACTGGTGATCCAAGGCAGTTCTCAGATTTGTTCTTTAAGAAACAGGGCTTCAGTTCTTACAGAAAGAAGGGCTCTCCCTCTCTTGGATTTCTAAGGTTAGCTCACAGATAGACAGACACATGGATTGCAAGATTGGTAGAGTGGACTGGGAGTGATGGAAGGAGGGCCTGCCTCACCATGACCCCCATGATGTGCATGGACAGGGCGAAGAGCCTACATTTATTAAATATATTAAAATATAAGTGAAGAGAGAATAATTGAGAAACATTTATTAAGGAAAACAGAGGAAAGTGGCAGAAATACAAGGAAGGAGAGCAAGCCAGAGACTGGACTGCCCGATGTTGCATCATGTCTTTAAGGCAGAGGGTGATTCTATGAAAGGGACATGGATGACCCTTTGGAACACCTGGTATATGCTGCCCTCTGCTGGTCATTTTCCAATTTTCATCGATTTCCTGCAAAGGAGTCAGCTTGAAATGAGGAAATTGTCAGGGATGCGAAGCACATGTGTATAGTGGTTGAGACAGGAATACAGCCCAGACATGTGTCCTTCCCCACACCTTGAATTCTCCAGCAGTGATACTGACCCATTACCTTCTCCTGGCCCCTCTTTGAGGCTGAAGGGCAATGAGATAGAACTTGATACCTGTTAGGCACACCTCTCATGGGCTGGCTTCCTGACAGGACATGTGGATGCAGGTCACTCCAGTGGCAGACCCTACATGTCTTCAGGACACAGAGCACAGCACGGCTTCTTCGTAACCTTCACAGCTCACATGTCCACATCCCAGGCCAAATAACTAAGCCTTTACCAACTTCTTGTTAGTCACCTACATAAGGAGGTAGATACAGAAGACCTGTGACCTGCCCAGGGACGATTTGGTGCCAGAGATGGGTCTCTCTGCTTTCAAAGCAGGAACAACCAAATCAGAGCAGATGATATAAATAAAGATAGGAGCTAGAACAAAGTATGAATATGTCAGGCACCAAATTAGGACAGAACCAAAACAATGCCCCTTTAGCAAATGCTCTCCACCAGAATGGGCCCTTGCTTATGGTGGACTGTCAGGCAGAGGCACAGACTATGAGGGTGTTGGTACAAGATCCTGTCTAATGCTGGGTCCCCAAGTCTAGGTACCCCTCAATCCCTGTCCTTCCAAAATCCTCTATTTCCCTCACTGGGTGGTTTGATAGGAGCAGAGTGTTTTACCCTCTTGATGTTTTCTATTTTCTGGGAATGCCCTGATGTTTGTCCCATCCCTTTTTGCCTGAAGTCTGGCTCAGAGTTTCAACCTTGGGGAAGTCTTAGTATAGATTACTGTCTGTTTTTAGGTATGTGCTAGGTACCAGACATAGGGAGACCCTTGACTCCTATTAGAATCTTCCCAGGATCATTGGTAGGAAATTCAAAATGTTGGATGCAGGTGTAGAAATAGATAGCCTGAGGCTCAGTGGCAGTCAGATGACCTGTACATTCTGGGTACTCATTATATATCTTGATTATGCTGACTCCAACGATTTGAGGCAAGTCTCCCCTGAAGACCGACAGATGCTTTGTTCTGGCAGAATGGCAATGCCTCTGAACCAGGACACGGTAGAGAAAAGCTGAGCCTATTGCTCTGGTGGTGGGACTTGCCTTGTCTCAGACCAAGACTTGGCCTAAATGCCTGACTTAGCCCTTTCCATGTCACCAAAATTCCCCACTTGCCAAACCTGGGACATGTTTGATCATGTGTCAAACTAGCTGTTGGCCAGATTTATTCCATACACCACCCAAGCACTTAGCACAAGATGCCACCAAGGACACCAACATGTGACCCTAAAGGTGGTATTGTGAAGACAGAGTGACATTGGGATAGGCCCATCATCTAGATGAACAGTCTGAGGGTCCCAGTGGCCCAGGTCTCCTAGTTATGTGGGGCAAAGTTGAGGAGTTACAGACTGAGCTGCCCACTTCATCATTGAGTGTATACATTAGTCCTGACACTTCCAGAGATTCACACAACCAAAGGGCAACAGTCATAGATGGGTCCATCCTGCTGTACACCCCACTTCACAGGGTGTCTCAATCCACACATTAGCCAGTCTTTAATTCAAGCGAAATTTATTGACATCATGAAGTAGTTTTCACCATTCTCTTGTAATGTTGCTAGATAAAAACATTAACAGAGAAAACCATTTTTCTATTTTAAATGTCTTTGTGGTCTAAATCACTTATAGATAATATTCTATCATTTAAGGAAGAGTAGACTAGTCATCAAATAAAAGCCCACTAGTTATATTTTCAAGATAGTATAATGTAATGGGATAATTTATATAATCTCAATTTTCTAATCTATCCTGAAATTTTTATTACCATTAAGATGCAAAATGAAAATAAAACCACTTGAATAAAAAGAGATTTCTCCCTTAAAAATAAATATATAGAGAATTCAAAGATATTTTGAGGAAAAAATAATAAATCTGGTGAATAAAGATCATTATGGGTCCTAGCCATGGCAATCAGACAAAACAAAGAAATACAAGGCATCCAGATTGGTAAAGAAGAGGTCAAATTGTCACTATTTGCAGATGACATGATATTGTACATAAAAAACCCTAAAGACTCCACTCCAAAACTACTAGAACTAATATCTGAATTCAGCAAAGTTGCAGGATACAAAATTAACACACAGAAATCTGCTGCTTTCCTATAGACTAAAGATGAACTAGCAGAAAGAGAAATCAGGAAAACAATTCCACTCACAATCGCATCAAAAAGAATAAAATACCTAGGAATAAACCTAACGAAGGAAGTGAAAGACCTGTACTCTGAAAACTACAGGACACTCCTAAGAGAAATTAAAGAGGACACTAACAAATGGAAATGCATCCCATGCTCTTGACTAGGAAGAATAAATATTGTCAAAATGGCTATATTACCTGAAGCAATCTACAGATTCAACGCAATCCCTATCAAACTACCAACAGCTTTCTTCAATGAACTCGAACAAATAATTCTAAAATTCATATGGAGCCACAAAAGATCCCGAATAGCCAAATCAATCCTGAGAAGGAGGAATAAAACGGGGAATTACGCTTCCTGACTTCAAGCTCTACTACAAAGCTACAATAATCAAAACAATTTGGTACTGGCACAAGAACAGACCCATAGACCAGTGGAACAGAATAGAGAACCCAGATATAAACCCAAGCATATATGGTCAATTAATATTTGATAAAGGAGCCATGGATATACAATGGGGAAATGACAGCCTCTTCAGCAACTGGTGTTGGCAAACCTGGACAGCTACATGTAAGAGAATGAAACTGGATTACTGTCTAACCCCATACACAAAAGCAAACTCAAAATGAATCAAAGACCTGAATGTAAGTCATGAAACCATAAAACTCTTAGAAAAAAATATAGGGAAAAATTTCTTGGACATAAACATGAGCAACTTCTTCATGAACATATCTCCCTGGGCAAGGGAAACAAAAGCAAAAATGAACAAGTGGGACTATATCAAACTAAAAAGCTTCTGTACAGCAAAGGACACCATCATTAGAACAAAAAGACATCTTACAGTATGGGAGAATATATTCATAAATGACATATCTGATAAGGGGTTGACATCCAAAATATGTAAAGAGCTCACACACCTCAACAAACAAAAAGCAAATAAGCCAATTAAGAAATGGGCAGAGGAGCTAAACAGACACTTCTCCAAAGAAGAAATTCAGATGGCCAACAGGCACATGAAAAGATGCTCCACATCGCTAATCATCTTGGAAATGCAAATTAAAATCACAATGAGATATCACCTCACACCAGTTAGGTTGGCTAACATCCAAAGACAAACAACAACAAATGTTGGCAAGGATGTGGAGAAAGGGGAACCCTCTTACACTGCTAGTGGGAATGCAAATTAGTTCAACCATTGTGGAAAGCAGTATGGAGGTTCCTCAAAAAACTCAAAATAGAAATACCATTTGACCCAGGAATCCCACTCCTAGGAATTTACCCTAAGAATGCAGCAGCCCAATTTGAAAAAGACATATGCACGCCTATGTTTATCACTACACTATTTACAATAGCGAAGAAATGGAAGCAACCTAAGTGTCCATCAGTGGATGAATAAAGAAGATGTGCTACATATACACAATGGAATATTATTCATCCATAAGAAGAAAACAAATCCTACCATTTGCAACAACATGGATGGAGCTAGAGGGTATTATGCTCTAAGCCAGGCAAGAAAGACAAGTATCAAATGATTTCACTCATATGTGGAGCATAAGAGCAAAGAAAAAAACTGAAAGAACAAAACAGCATCAGACTCACAGAACCCAAGAGTGGACTAACAGATACCAAAGGGAAAGGGTCTGGGCAGGATGGGTGGGAAAGAAGGGATAAGGGGGAAAAAGGGGCATTACAATTAGCACACCTAACGTAGTAGGGGTGAGGGGGACACAGGAAAGGCAGTATTTACAGAGAAGACAAGTAATGATTCTATAGCATCTTACTACGCTGATGGACAGTGACTGTAATTGTGTATATGGGAGGGGACTTGATAATAGGGGGTCTAGTAACCATAATGTTGTTGAAGTGATTGTACATTAATGATACCAAAATTTTAAAAAATCACTTTCTTTGTTCATCCATAAGAAGCAACTCCTCATCTGCTCAAGTTTTATCTTGAGATCACAGCTATTTACTCACATCTTCAGGCTGCAGTAGTTCTCTTGCTATTTCCACCACATCTGCAATTACTTCTTCCACTGAAGTCTTGAGACCCTCAAAGTCCTCCAAAGGGGTTGGAATCAGCTTCTTCCAGACTCCTGTTCATGTTGATATTATAACCTCTTCCCATGAACCATGAATGTTTCTACTATATCTAGAATAATAAGTCCTTTCCAGAAGGTTTTCAGATTGTTTTGTCCAGATCCATCAGAGGAATCACTCTTTGGCAGCTCTAGCCTTATGAAATATATTTCTTAAATAATAATGACTTGAAAGTCAAAATTACTTCTTGATACATGGGCAACAGAATGGGTGTTGTTTTAGCAGGCATGAAAATAACATTAATTTTACTGTACATCTCCATCAGACCTTTTGAGTGACCAGGTGTGCTGTCAATGAGAAGTAATATTTTGAAAGGAATTTTTTTTCTGATAAAATGTCTCAATAGTGGGCTTAAAAGTAGCAAATTTACCATCTTGTAAACAGATGTGCTGTCATCAAGTCTTTGTTGTTCCATTTCTGGAGCATAGGCAGTGTAGATACAGCATAATTCTTAATGGCTGTAAGATTTTCAGAATTGGTCAATGAGCATTGCCTTTACCCTAAATTCATGAGCTGCATTAGGCCCCCACAGGAGAGTCAGCCTGTCTTTGAAATCTTGAAGCCAGGTCCTGACTTCTCTCTAGCTATGCAAGTGCTTGGTGACATCTTCTTCCAATAGAAGGCTGTTTTTGTCTGCACTGAAAATCTGTTGTTTGGATGTAACACTTTCATTAATGATCTTAGCTCAATCTTCAGGATAGCTTGCTTCAGCTTTGTTAGCACTTTCTGCTTCACCTTGTACTTTTATGATATGGAGACAGTTTCTCTCCTTAAACCTCATGAGCCAATCTCTGCTAGCTTCCAACTTTTCTTCTGCAGTTTCCTCACCTTTCTCATCTTCATAGTCTTGAAGAGAATTAGGACCTTGCTCTGATTTAGGCTTTGGCTTAAGGGATCACTGTGGCTGGTTTGAGCATCTATCCAGACACTAAAACATTCTCCAAGAAAATCACCCCTAATGCTCTTTCACTTTATTATCATTAATGTGTTCACTGGAGTGATTTCCTTTGCATTCATTTTTTCATTTACATTTGTAATTTGGCTGTTCGGTGCAAGAGGCCTAGCTTTTGGCCTGCCTTGGCTTTTGACATGCCTTCCTCACTAAGCTTAATCATTTCTAGCTTTCAATTTAGGGTGAGAGACATATAATACTTCCTTTCCTTTGAACACTTAGGACAACTATAGGGTTATTAATTGACCTGATTTCAATATTGTGTCTCAGGGAATAGGGAGGCCCAGACAGAGGGATAGATATGGGGAACAGTCACAACACACACAACATTTATGGATTAAGTTCCTCATTTTATATGGGCATGGCTGGTAACATCAAGCCCATTTAAACAATTACAATAGTAACATCAAAGATCACTGATTATAGATTACCATATCAAATATAGTGATAATGAAAGAGTTTGGAATATTGTAAGAATTACCAAGATGTGACACAGATACATGAAGTGAGGAAACACTGTTGAAATGTGCCAAGAGCCTTGCTTGATGCAGGGTTGTCACAAATTTCAATTTGTAAAAAACACAATATCTGCAAAGTGCAAAAAAGTGAAGACATAAATTAAAAAAGGCATACCTATACTGCTAAACAGCCCTTGTGCCACCAAACTCCAGGTGTGGGGAAGTTGGGGCTCCTACAGCCAGGATCCTCACTGATCTTAAACCACCTGATGATGTAACTGGCCTGTTGCTAGGCTACTGATTCCACACCTTTAGGCAATAAGCTATTATTGCGCTATATACAGAGGTCGGCCCAGTGCTCTGGGCGGAGGCAGAGAAGCTAGTGCTCGACCTACCACCGGGAGAACAAGCTGGGTAATAAACCCCTTCACCCCAAAGAACGTTTTGCTGTCAATTTATTTGGTCACATTGAATCCATAGCGAATTTGCCTGGGGCTGAAACCCATTGGCAAGACACCCACACATGTAGGTAGTCTTTCAGTATGTAATAATACAAAGTCTAAGTCTTGGTTGAATGATGCTATAGGCAAAATGTAAGTTCCATGGACAGGAACCTCAAGGCCTTGGTCTGCTTGCCTACTACACATGGGCAATGCTCACAGGCATATGCTTGCACACGTTTTGGCAATGGACTATCATGGACTCTATATAAAGAGCTCCACTGAGTGCTCTGGGGCTGTGAGGAAGTGGAGCAGCCTGGAGGCAGAGACTGGCTTACTGCATGCAGACTGACCTGGAGGCAGATGGCATCCTAACGCTTGACCTGCCATCAAGAGAATAAAGTTTGGTGTAAGACATTTTACCCCAAAAATGTTCCATTGTCATTTTTTCAACTCATTGAATCCATATTGAACTTGTCCAGGGTTGAAACCCTCAGGAAAAACATTTGGTGAAGTCGGCAGAATTTGCTGTAGACTAAAAATGGTACAAGCTGCCCTCATGGGACACATGCTTCAGCAGGCTGCGCTTATGGCTGGGGAAATATTGCAGCAATCCTTTATGGGTGAGGAAGAATTTAGGTGTCCCCAGTGGGCATGAGGATGGAGGTGACTTTCTTCCTAAAGGGGTGGGCCCCTCCCCAGGACTTAGGGACCACCCTGCCTGGACCCTCGGAGGAAGATGATTGGGTGATATGGTTTGACTGTTGGGAGGGTCAAGGCACCTGCCTTGCGGGACTGGGTGGGGACCAGAAACCACATGTTGAAATGTCAATTAAGTGGTCCCCAGTGAATGTACAATGTGTCCTGGCTCTGGTAGACACAGGAGCTGAATACTCACTGATTCATTGCAACCTTGAGTGGTTTCCTGGGCCCCACTGTTGTAGATGGATACAAGGGTAAGGCTATGAAACAAGCCCAGATCCTGTTGGAAACAGGGTATCTACCCCCAAAGAAGTATACTGTGTACATTTCTCCCATCCCTGAATATATTTTGGGGTTAGATATCCTGCAGGCCTATGGTTATAGACCACTGCAGGTGAGTTCACACTGTGGATACATGTGGTGAAGGCAGTTCTGAGAGGACATGCTAAGCACCCACCTAAAGCTTTGCCTGTGCTTTGGTGGGTGATAAATACCAAGCAATAAAAATTGTTTGGAGGGCATAAAGAAATTTGAGGAACCCTCCAGGAACTGGAGAAGATGGGTATTATAAAGCCCACCCATAGCCCTTTTAATTCCCCAGTGTGGCCAGTGAAAAAGCCAGATGGCTCCTGGCATATGACTGTGGATTACAGAGAACTGAATAAAGTCATACCCCCTATGCATGCTGCTGTCCCCTCTATTGCAGGCCTGATGGATACTCTCAGCCATGAACTAGGAACATACCACTATGTGGTAGATCTTTCTAATTCCTTATTTTCCATTGACATTGAGCAGGAAAGTCAGAAACAGTTTGCCTTCATGTGGGAAGGACGGCGATGGACTTTCACTGTTCTCCCACAGGGATACTTCCACAGCCCCACCATCTGTCATAGACTTGTAGCCCAGAACTTGACTACATGGGAGAAACTGCCCATAGTACGGCTGTACCATTATATTGATGATATCATGCTCACGTCCAATTCTCTTTCAGATCTAAAAGGTGCAGGACCTAGACTGCTGCAACATTTACAGGAGAAAGGATGGGCTGTGAACAGCACCAAGGTTCAGGGACCTGGTTTGTCTGTCAAATTCTTGGGGGTTGTCTGGTCGGGTAAGACTAAAGTTATCCCAGAAGCAGTGATAGATAAAGTTCAGGATTTTTGTACCCACACAACTCTGGCACTGTTGCAAGAATCTTGGGGTCTTTTAGGCTACCGGAGAGTGTTTACCCAGCACCTGGCACAAATTCTGAAGCTTTTATACTGTTTGGTACAATACAGTGTCAGGTGGTCCTGGGATGAGACATGTGTGTCTGCTTTTACTGCTGTAGATGGGCAGTGAAGGACATGCAGGCCGTAAGTGTGATAGACCCATCAAGGCCCTGTAAACTGGATGTTCATGTAACTGAAGATGGTTACGGCTGGCATCTCTGGCAACAGCTTGAACAAACTCACTAACCTATTGGATTCTGGTCACAACTTGGGAAAGGGGCCAAGTTATGGTATACCTTAACAGAGAAACAATTGGCTGCCATGTACCATACCTTGCTGGCTACAGAGCCCACCACCAGAATGGTCCTGATAAAGGAAACAACCACCAATACCATTGTGGGGTGAGTACAAGAATGCACCCAAAAGCCGCAGAATGGCGTGGCACAGACACCTACCCTGACCAAGTGGGCCACATACCTACAGCAGCGTAGGGCCCTCTCTACTAGCCCCTTGAATGAAGAACTCCAATGCTTACTAGCACCAGTGACATATACCAGTGAAAGGCAGGAAGAATTTGCTTTAGTCATTAGTAGCAGAGAGCCCTTATCAGGAGGGAAGAGCTTCTGTACCCAAAGGTGCATGGTACACAGATGACTCCAACTGTGGGCAGCCCTGAAATGGAGGGTTGTGGCTTTCCATCCTAAGCCTGAGACAATATGCATGGAAGATGGTGAGGGAAGAGCAGCCAATGGGCAGAGTTGCGGGCCATGTGGCTTGTGATCAGGCAGGAACCCTCCCCTATAGTTGTTTGCACTGACAGGTGGGCTGTTTATCAGGGCTTGACCCTATGGCTACTAACCTGGTGCCATGCCAACTGGCTGGCTGGTCACCAACCCCTTTGGGGGCATATGATGTGGCAAGACTTACAGGCCTGTGGTCAGACTAAAACAATTATAGTATATCATGACAGGCCATTTGCCACTGGCATCCTTGGGATACAATGAAGCAGATGAATTGGCTCAGGTACATTGGTTAGAAAGAAATCCTGCCTTTGATGTGGCCCAATGGTTACATCAGTGTTTGTTGCATGCAGGAAAGAAGACAATGTGGGCTGTGGCTTGTCGGTGGGGCCTGCCTTTGACCTTCAAAGAAGTCAGCAGAGCCTGGCAGAAGTGCATTGTATTCTCTAAAAGGGACTTACACCGAGTTCCACAGCAACATGGGACAATAGCTAAGGGGTCAATGCTCCTCATCAGGTGGCAGATAGACTATGTTGGGCCTCTGCCCATGTCAGATGGGTATTGTTATGTCATGACTGGTGTGGTTACAGCTACTGGACTTCTGGTTGCTTTTACTGCATATTGCACAGACCAGTAGATCACCCAAAGAGACCTGGAGCATCTCTTTGCAGCCTATGGCTGACCGCAGGTAATTGAGAGTGATCAAGGCACCCACTTTACTGGACATGCACTTTAAGAATGGATGCAACAATTAGAGATAAAGTGGAAGTTTCAGGTACCATATAATCCTATTGGGGCAGGCAGGATAGAGAGGTATAATGGTTTGTTAAAATCTGGCCTGAAATCAGACACTAATAATCTATGGGGATGGTCAGTCCACTTATAGACAGTGCTGCAGCATTTGAATGAAAAGCCCTAAAAAGGGGCATTGAGCCACATAGACATGCTAACACATATTGCTGCCTCTCCTGCACAACCTCAAGTACAAACCAAGGAGGAATCATTGAGGTCAGGGTTTGGCAACCAGAATAATATCTCACTACCAGTACTGACTGCAATAAACCCTGTAGACTCCATTCAGTGAATGTGGCCTAGGACATTTTGTCACATGGACCAGCAATGGCTGGCCCTACTAGCACCTTGGGGACAATGCCTGGAGGCTGGCCTCCTATATATTCCTGGAATAATGGCAGAGTGGCCACCAAAGGTCATGGTAGTGTACCCCAAAAGATTGGAATGTAATAGCATCTTACTAGGGAGTTTTGCTTTATATTTATGGCCAGTGCATACACCTCCAGTAGCACTATACATAGACACCTCAGTAATTCCCATAGGGAGAGGGGTAAAGGTATTGACAGGACCCCCTTCCTGCCATGGTCCTATCACAAGACCACTCTTTTGCATGCATTCTACCTGATGGGACAAGATTTGCCTGTGTTTGTGTCACTAAAACATGTGTCTTATTGCCCTTTGGGTTAATCTTCTCTGATGTCTGTGTAGATTGGGCACACACCCTAGAAAAACTGCTGCTTGCTGGGTGTGTATGGAAAGTGCGAGTCATGAACTCATCCGATTAGAACTGGTTTGAATACAGCAGGAATGACCACTTGGTGGTGATTATCTCTTCAGGCCTGAGGATTATAATAATTTCTGTTGTTATCTGTATCATGATTTTTGTTGTTATTTGTATATTGTTGTAGTTTCTGTTGTTGTGGAGTTTGGTTACAATGCTCTAGCTTTCTCCCACAGAGACCATTGCAGAGAACTGAGGGCACATAGACTGTGAGGCGAGAATCCTGGAGGATAGAGTGTAGGGAAAATGGAAGTTCCATGGCTAGGATCCTCTAGGTCCTGGTCTGCTTGCCCACTACTCATGTTCAGTGCTCACAGACACTGGCTTGCACACATGTTGACAATGGACTGTCACTGACTCTATATGAAGAGCTCTGCCCGGTGCTCGGGCTGTGAGGCCATGTAGCAGTCCAGAGGCAGAGACTGGCTTGCTGCATTCAGACTGCCCTGAAGGTAGACAGGATTCTAGCCCTTGACCTACCATCATGAGACTAAACCTTTTACCCCAAAAATGTTCTGTTGTCACCAAAACCAGAGTGAACTTGCCCAGGGCTGAAAGCCTCAGCAAGACAGATGTTAATGCCTCTCTACCAGCCAATAAGTCCATAGATGCTACTACTTATGAGATAACCTTTGCTAATCAGAGTGGGGGCTAGAAAACAGCTGTTTTCACATTACCAGAAAGCTTGATACAAATGTAGAATCTCAGGTCCAACCCCAGACCTACTTGAATTAGAATCTGCATTTTTTTTAATTTAATTTATTTTATTACCATTAATCTATAATTACATGTGCAATATTACGGTTATTAAACTACCCCTTCATCAGGTCCCCCCGACCAACCCCATTACAGTCACTGTCCATCAGTGTAGTGAGATGCTATAGAATCACTACTTGTCTTCTCTGAGTTGTACTGCCTTCCCCGTGCCCCCCCAATATTATATCTGCTAATTGTAATGCCCCTTTTTCCCTCTTATCCCTCCCTTCCCGCCCATTTTCCCCAGTCCCTTTCCCCTTTGGTAACTATTAGTCCGTTCTTGGGTTCTGTGAGTCTGCTGCTGTTTTGTTCCTTCAGTATTTTTTCTTTGTTCTTATACTCCACATATGAGTGAAATCATTTGATACTTGTCTTTTTCGGCTTGGCTTATTTCACTGAGCATAATACCCTCTAGCTCCATCCATGTTGTTGCAAATGGTAGGATTTGTTTTCTTCTTATGGCTGAATAATATTCCATTGTGTATATGTACCACATCTTCTTTATCCATTCATCTACTGATGGACACTTAGGTTGCTTCCATTTCTTGGCTATTGTAAATAGTGCTGCAATAAACATAGGGGTGCATCTGTCCTTTTTCAAATTGGGCTGCTGCATTCTTAGGGTAAATTCCTAGGAGTGGAATTCCTGGGTCAAATGGTATTTCTATTTTGAGTTTTTTGAGGAACCTCCATACTGCTTTCCACAATGGTTGAACTAATTTGCAGTCCCACCAGCAGTGTAGGAGGGTTCCCTTTTCTCCACATCCTCGCCAACATTTGTTGTTGTTTGTGTTTTGGATGTTGGCCATCCTCACTGGTGTGAGGTGATATCTCATTGTGGTTTTAATCTGCATTTCTCTGATGATTAGCGATGTGGAGCATCTTTTCATGTGCCTGTTGGCCATCTGAATTTCTTCTTTGGAGAAGTGTCTATTCATGTCCTCTGCCCATTTCTTAATTGGATTATTTGCTTTCTGTTTGTTAAGGTGCATGAGTTCTTTATATATTTTGGATGTCAACCCTTTATCAGATACGTTTTTTATGAATATATTCTCCCATACCGTAGGATGTCTTTTTGTTCTACTGATGGTGTCCTTTGCTGTACAGAAGCTTTTCAGCTTGATATAGTCCCACTTGTTCATTTTTGCTTTTGTTTCCCTTGCCCGGGGAGATATGTTCATGAAGAAGTTGCTCATGTTTATGTCCAAGAGATTTTTGCCTATGTTTTTTTCTAAGAGTTTTATGGTTTCATGACTTACATTCAAGTCTTTGATCCACCTTGAGTTTACCTTTGTGTATGGGGCTAGACAGTAGTCCAGTTTCATTCTCTTACATGTAGCTGTCCAGTTTTTCCAACACCAGCTGCTGAAGAGGCTGTCATCTCCCCATTGTATATCCAAGGCACTTTTATCAAATATTAATTGACTGTATATGTTTGGGTTAATGTTTGGATTTTCTATTCTGTTCCACTGGTCTGTGGGTCTGTTTTTGTGCCAATACCAAATTGTCTTGATTACTGTGGCTTTGTAGTAGAGCTTGAAGTCAGGGAGTGTAATTCCCCCTGTTTTATTCCTCCTTCTCAGGATTGCTTTGGCTATTCGGGGTCTTTTGTGGTTCCATATGAATTTTAGAATTATTTGTTCCAGTTCATTGAAGAAAGCTGTTGGTAGTTTGATAGGGATTGCATTGAATCTGTAGATTGCTTTAGGTAGGATAGCCATTTTGACAATATTTATTCTTCCTAGCCAAGAGCATGGGATGCATTTCCATTTGTTAGTGTCCTCTTTAATTTCTCTTAGGAGTGTCTTGTAGTTTTCAGAGTACAGGTCTTTCACTTCCTTCGTTAGGTTTATTCCTAGGTATTTTATTCTTTTTGATGCAATTGTGAATGGAATTGTTTTTCTGATTTCTCTTTCTGTTAGTTCATCATTAGTGTATAGGAAAGCAACAGATTTCTGTGTGTTAATTTTGTATCCTGCAACTTTGCTGAATTCAGATATTAGTTCTAGTAGTTTTGGAATGGAATCTTTAGGGTTTTTTATGTACAGTATCATGTCATCTGCAAATAGTGACAATTTGACTTCTTCTTTACCAATCTGGATGCCTTGTATGTCTTTGTTTTGTCTGATTGCTGTGGCTAGGACCTCCAGTACTATGTTGAATAACAGTGGAGAGAGTGGGCATCCCTGTCTTGTTCCCGATCTTAGATGAAAAGCTTTCAGCGTCTCGCCGTTAAGTATGATGTTAGCTGTGGGTTTGTGATATATAGCCTTTATGATGTTGAGGTACTTGCGTCTACAGCCATTTTGTTTAGAGTTTTAATCAGGAATGGATGCTGAATTTTGTCAAATGCTTTTTCAGCATCTATGGAGATGATCATGTGGTTTTTGTTCTTCTTTTTGTTGATGAGGTGGATGATGTTGATGGATTTTCGAATGTTGTACCATCCTTGCATCCCTGGGATGAATCCCACTTGATCATGGTGTATGATCCGCTTGATGTATTTTTGGATTCGGTTTGCTAATATTTTGTTGAGTATTTTTGCATCTACGTTCATCAGGGATATTGGTCTGTAATTTTCTTTTTTGGTGAGGTCTGTGCCTGGTTTTGGTATTAGAGTGATGCTGGCTTCATAGAATGAGTTTGGAAGTATTCCCTCCTCTTCTATTTTTTGGAAAACTTTAAGGAGAATCGGTGTTATTTCTTCTCTATATGTCTGGTAGAATTCAGAGGTGAATCCATCAGGCACAGGGGTTTTGTTCTTGGGTAGTTTTTTGATTACCAATTCGATTTCGTCGCTGGTGATTGGTCTGTTTAGTTTTTCTGTTTCTTGCTTGGTCAGTCTTGGAAGGTTGTATTTTTCTAAGAAGTTGTCCATTTCTTCTATGTTTTCCAGCTTGTTAGCATATAGATTCTCATAATATTCTCTTATGATTCTTTGTATTTCTGTGGGGTCCGTCGTGATTTTTCCTTTCTCATTTCTGATTGTGTTTATGTGTGTAGATTCTCTTTTTCTCTTAATGAGTCTGGCTAGGGGTTTATCTATTTTGTTTATTTTTTCAAAGAACCAGCTCTTGGTTTCATTGATTTTTTCTATTGTTTTATTCTTCTCAATTTTATTTATTTCTTCTCTAATCTTTATTATGTCCCTCCTTCTGGTGACTTTGGGCCTCATTTGTTCTTCTTTTTCCAATTTCAGTAATTGTGTCTTTAGACTATTCATTTGGGAATGTTCTTCCTTCTTTAAATAGGCCTGAATTGCAATATACTTTCCTCTTAGAACTGCCTTTGCTGCGTCCCACAGAAGTTGTGGCTTTGTGTTGTTGTTGTCATTAGTCTCCATATATTCTTTGATTTCTGTTTTGATTTGGTCGTTAACCCATTGATTAATTAGGAGAGTGTTGTTAAGTCTCCATGTATTTGTGAGCCTTTTTGATTTCTTTCTAAAATTTATTTCTAGTTTTATACCTTGGTGATCTGAGAATTTGGTTGGTAGGATTACAATATTTTTGAAATTACTGAGGTTCTTTTTGTGGCCTAGTATGTGGTCTATTCTGGAAAATGTTCCATGTGCACTTGAGAAGAATGTGTATCCTGTTGCTTTTGGGTGTAGAGTTCTGTAGATGTCTGTTAGGTCCATCTGTTCTAGTGTGTTGTTCAGTGCCTCTGTGTCTTTACTTATTTTCTGTCTGGTTGATCTGTCTTCTGGAGTGAGTGGTGTGTTGAAGTCTCCTAAGATGAATGCATTGCTGTCTATTTCCTCCTTTAATTCTGTTAGTATTTGTCTCACATATGCTGGCGCTCCTGTGTTGGTGCATATATATTTATAATGGTTATATCTTCTTGTTGGACTGACCCCTTTATCATTATGTAATGTCCTTCTTTATCTTTTGCTACTTTCTTCGTTTTGAAGTCTATTTTGTCTGATACAAGTACTGCAACACCTGCTTTTTTCTCTTTGTTGTTTGCATGAAATATCTTTTTCCATCCCTTCACTTTTAGTCTGTGTATATCTTTGGATTTGAGGTGAGTTTCTTGTAGGCAGCATATAGATGGGTCTTCCTTTTTTATCCATTCTTTTACTCTGTATCTTTTGATTGGTGCATTCAGTCCATTTACATTTAGGGTGATTATTGATAGGTATGTACTTATTGCCATTGCTGGCTTTAGATTCGTGGTTACCAAGGGTTCAAGGGTTGCTTCTTTACTATCTAACAATCTAACTTAACTTTCTTGTTAAGTTATTGTAAACACAGTCTGATGTTTCTTTATTTCTCTCCCTTCTTATTTCTCCTCCTCCATTCTTTCTATAATAGGTGTTTTATTCTTTGCCTTTAGTTAGTATTTGGATGGTCTGCTTTCTTTGCTATGATTTTATTTTCTCTGGTGACATCTTTTTAGCCTTAGGTGTGCTTCCATCTAGGGCAGTCCATTTAAGATATCCTGTAGTGGTGGTTTATGAGAGGCAAACTCTCTCAACTGTCGTTTCTCTGGAAATTGTTTAATCCCTCCATCATATTTAAATGATAATCGTGCTGGATACAATATTCTTGGTTCGAGGCCCTTCTGTTTCATAACATTAAATATATCATGCCATTCTCTTCTGGCCTGTAAGGTTTCTGTTGAGAAGTCTGATGATAGTCTGATGGGTTTTCCTTTGTAGGTGATCTTTTTTCTCTCTCTAGCTGCCTTTAATACCCTGTCTTTATCTTTGATCTTTGCCATCTTAATTATTATGTGTCTTGGTGTTGTCTTCCTTGGGTCCCTTGTGTTGGGAGATCTATGAGCTTCGGTGGACTGCGAGACTACTTAGAATCTGCATTTTTAACAAGATCTCCAGGTGATCTGTGGTCATTGAAATTTGCTTTTTGGCTGCATGTAGATGATCTAATGGAGATCTCTGGTCAAGAAAGGGAAGAACCACCAGATGGGAAGATTCATGAGTTCTCAACTGTTTGGAGAAATGCCTCTTGAACCAACTCACCTTTATACCTCTGCTGGGCATAAGTCTGTGAGGTGGAGAAATAAACCTTTCTTGTGGTTAAGCCATTGAAGTTTTAGGTTTATTTTTTTAATATGTAATTCATCTTCTGCCTGTAACATTTATTCTTTCCACTCTTCCCTCCAACTTCTGGTGAATTTGTACCCACCCCTCAGATCTCACGTTAAATAGTACTTCTTTCAGGTAGCCTACTCTTCTTCTTGAGCGCCCTAGTTTAGTACTCCAGACTAAGTCATCTCTGCCAGTCATAAATCAAATAATATCCTCTACTTTCTCCTCAAAATATTAATCACAGTGGTAGTTATATGAATTAGTTGATTAATGTTTTTCTATCCATCAGTATGTAATTCTCAGGGGAGGAAAAATGTCTATTGCTTTTGTTTACTAATATATCCTCACCTCCTACTAAATATTTATCCAGTACTTAAATGAAGAAATGATCTGGGTGAGTCAAATGCTTTGAATCCAAAGATACATACATATTTTTCTTAAGCATGGTTTTGGCAGGCAGGCAGGCAGAAATAATAGCTAACATTTGTAAATAAGCAATTACTATGTGCCACGCACTGGCTAAGCACTTATAAGGGTCCTATTTAATCATAACAATAGTCCTGAAAGGTAAGTTTTATTACTATCCTAGTTTACATGTGAGGCAGTTGAAGTGTCAGAGAGGTCACACAGCCAGTGTTGGCTGTATATACTGACCAGGATAGGCTGACTCCAGAGTTCATGGGCTTAACTGTGTAAGTTACTGCTTTCAGCCTTGCCATTCTGATTTGTCTTACTCACTTGAATCTGTATGAGAAGCCAGAGAGTGCAATCCTGTATTTACTTATGAAAATTCAACTGTTGAGAGTGAAGGTTGGAACATATTCAAATGTTCCTTCTCTCTTCTCTCAATTTTATATGCATCTGTAAGACATATGCAGTAACTAAATTATTCTCTTACTGGTCTATAGACAAGTGATTATGTTTTTTATAATCAATTTATTTTTTGTATACCTTTCACTCTTTCATGTAAGAAAATACAAGAACTGAGGATATTTTTTCTTTACATATTTTTTTATATAAATGGCTTTTTAATACATAAGTCATACAGCCCCCTCTGGTGGTAAACAGGTGGAAGCGTCTATTGAACAACAAAAAAAATGTCTTTTTTTAAAAAAGGCAAGTATGGCAGTTTATATTTCAAGGGAGTTTACGTTACCAATCCAGCTTCAGTAAGAAATGAACTTTTTTTCAAGCAATGGTAAGAGCTGGCACTGAATCATTCACCTTATGAATACTGGGATACATTTGAGTGACCAGAGTTAAGAATTCAGTCTGTGATGTGTTAACCTGTGCAAATTGAAATAGAACATTTGTGGTGGGGAACCTTTGGCCTTCTGATGCTAAAAACTTATTCAATCTGCAAAAGACATAAGGCATCGTGGGGGATAGAAAGATCAAGTAGAGTTGCTGGTTTTCATCTTTTGAAGGAAAGAAGGCAGAAATCCAGAAATTTAAATGGCTACATAAGATAAAATGTTTACAGGATAAAATGAGCATGAGGAACTGAGCTCCTCCTCCAGATGTTCCACTTTACCTGATTGATAGTCATTCAGCGTCTTGGATGGAAGCTGGTACACAGCCAGTTGGTGCAACACCAGCCAGGGTTGTTTGTACACTTATGCCTGTCTGATGCCAATGAATGTGTTTAGCAGGATTGGCAAACTCAAATATTTGATACTGCCAAGAGTAAGCAAAGGAGTGATGCTCAGAGATGGGAGGGGCTGCAGCAAACTAGAGTGCATGAATCTTTTCTAAAACCTCATGCAGGCCTCGTAAGAAGAGCAGAAGACCAGATACAGTCCATGGACTTCAGCATGAATGCAGGGCCAAAACATTCCAAGATTCCACCCTGCTGAGAATGAAGAGTTTGGGGTCCTGTCTTGGCAAAGAGCTGCAGGACTGGTGTGGGGCAAACCCAAAGCAGCATGGAGACATCGGTCACAAAGGAGAACAGACTTCAAAAGGTGGAAGGCCAGAGGATTTATGGTCAGCCAAGTAGGATGATTCCCCATCTTTGCCCAGAACCACTGTGAACAACCTCTCTGTTTTTGACAAGAAGCCAAATATTTCACACTGTAGTCAAGCAGGTGGATCAAGCTGCTGTGGGAGTTTTTCCAATGGTCAGAGATACACCAGCTGAAACCTGGCCTTCCTCTTCAGTGCCTCCAGCCCTGGTGACAGGCCTGATACCTACAATCCCTCAAAGAAGAGCTCATTGCAATGAAACCACTCTTTTCAATCAGAGAATTTAATTCCTTGGAATCCAGCTAATGGGAAGTCTTTTATCTCTAGAACTGAGAGGTGGTAATGGGATAATGAGAATATAACTCATTTCATAGTTTGCCTGCTGCACACCAATAATCTTCTGTTTTAAGGGTCTGAGTGTAAAATGAAACTTAACATTTCATCAGTGATTCAGGTCTCTTTGAAAAATAGGGTTGATACCACTTCCTCCAGGTCTTCCCTTTCCCCCACTTCTTTTCTACAATACCCTGTACATGGCTCTTTCATTTTACCCAAACCAGTATATTTTGGTCACCTACTTATATATTAGTCTCTCCCACTGGCTAGACTGTAAGATTTTGAGGATAAAAATAGTGTCTATCATCTACCAATTGCAAATAGTATTATCCCAGGACCTAGTCTGCTAGTGTGCCCCATAAAAGGCACTCAACTATTTGTTGACTGGCAAAAGGAGATAATTCCATGTAAGAGGCACGGTGCAAAGAAAAACAGAGATGGTAAGGAATGATATGGACAGGGACTGCAGTCACATGGTTACCTGGAGACCTCAGGTTGGAAAGTAGAAGAAAAAGATGTTGGAGAAGTAGTTTGGAAACAACCTGTAGAGGATTTTGAAAGTTGGGACACAGGATTTGTACTTTATTTTGGGGGGCACTACAGAGCCAGTAAAGAGTTTTAAGCATGCTAAAAATAATTTGAGAGAAGGATGGATATGTGTTGGGGTCTGGGGGTTGCCTTTGAGGTTTTGGGGCAACACAAAGAGCAAAGAAGGCAACGGGAGTCGTCATGGAGGGTGCTCAAAGAGGCCACTTTATTCTGCACAAAGCTGTACTTCTTATATTGCTACAGTACTAAGTCATGGTTACAGAAGTATTTGAAGATGTGCATGCGTGTGGCCTTCATGGCCAGGTGCCTGGCCTTCAGGGCCTTTAACTAGCTCCTTTCTCACGGGTACAACCCACTGTATTTTCAGGTTTCTCAAGGCTAGACATATCTGGGGTGAAGCAGCAGGCAGATGTCCTCATAGAACAGTAGGGGAAGGTTGGGGTGGGTCTTCCCTACAATATGACATCATTGTGTGGAGAGGACCAGAGAGAAGACAGAGAGAGTAGTTAGGAAAGCTGTAGGAATCTTTCAGGCAATTAGGGTTCTCTCTCACTCAGGTACGTGGAAACAGAGGAAGATATGCTTGCAGAAAGTGTGTTAAGGAGTGAACAACATTGGTAACAACATTGGTAAAACGCAGTCGTAACTGAGGCCTAGGAAAATCCCAGGGGGAAGGCTGGAGATCAGAGGCCCTTCGGAGGTCAAAATGAGGCAAGGGACCTAGGCCTTTGTGCCCTCAGCTGACTGCAACTGCAGAGAAGGACAGGGCTTGGAGCCTTCAGCAACTGACAGTCCCAGCAGCTGGGGCAGTGAGGGCCTTGGCTCTGAAGCAGAGCTCTAGGTGCACTAGAATCCACTTCCTTGAAATTAAAAAGGTTTAAGAAAGCAAAAGAATGGAAGGATTGCTATGGCTGGTTGCATACAGAGTCAAGGGAGGAGACTGGTTTCAGTCTGTAAGACAGAAGGAAGAAGAGCACATTGATTTCAGGAAAGGATATGTTCTGACTAATTGAATTTGACAATACTGAACTTCAAAACTCAAGAATCTCAAATAAATCAGGAACTACCATAATTCTGGTCTGCATTTTTTCCCAGAAAATTTAACATTTTAAAAATCCTGTATTGCTGACCATACGCTTGGCCCACCCCTCCCTTCAAGGCCATTGCCTCGTCTCCTTTCAGCGTTTTCTCTCCCCATTCAGTTCAAATTCCACGTCCCATCACATTGCTCACTCTTGCAAATCTCCTAAATTCCCTTTGCTCACACTGTCCAGCATCTACAGCCCTGGATAAACCCAGTTCTCCTCACACTGTCCAGCATCTACAGCCCTGGATAAACCCAGTTCTCCCATTTTTTCAGTGCCAATATCCCAAGGATTGAGTGACCATTGGAGAAGATCACACAATTGGGCAAGTAAAGGGCCACCAATTTCAGCTGGTCCTCAGACTGCCTGGCATGCTATGCTTCCCTAGTCCTCTACCTTGAAGCACTCATTAATATTATTTCAAACCTTGCCCCCTAACGTGAAGGTGCCAGTTCCCCTACCTCTCTCATCACTCTCAGAAAGTGACTCCTCCTTCACAGGGAAATGTTTAGCCTTTTGCTGAAAACGTCCTCAATGTACTGTCCTGATACTTATAAACTTAATTATGTCTAAAGTTATTTTTCCTGTTAAAATGGAAAGGGTGTCTCTTCTGTCTGCCTGTGCTCTGGATCTCATCCCAGCTTGTGTAGAATAGTGATGATTACAAGAAGCAATATCCAACTTAAAATAGCCTAACCAATGAGGACAGTTATTATCTCACAAGACTTGTGTCATCACAGACAGCAGTTGCTTTCCATATTTCATTCTACCATTCTCAGAGTGTTGACAGTTTATTCCTCATGGCCACAAGATAGCTGCAGCTATACCAGGCACCATATGCACACAACCACATCCAGCAAAAGATTGTGCTTTATTACATGAGTCTCTTTTTATTAAGAAAATTTCTCTTAGAAGTGCCTAAACCCCCTTCCCACAATACTACCTGCAAGGAGAGGTTATTTTTTTCAGTGAGGCATAATGGGAGGTGTAGTAGGAGAATGATTGTTGGGTGGATTATTTATAGAAGTTGCTGTATATCTCATTCCTTCCTATCTTCATAGGGGGGATAACAGTCTTCTCTCCAAGACTAACTCCTTTCCATCAATACTTAATTGTGTACAAGTCTGTCCAATCTTTAAAAAAACTGTCTTGCCCAATCCAAATCCCTGTCCAGCTAATGTCCTTTCCTCTTCTTTCCCGTCACACTTACTGACACCCCCTCCTTATCTCCCCTCAACCCATTGCCATCTGGTTTCCACACAGAAGAACCCACCAAAACCCCTCTTGCTAAGTTGATAATCACTTGTAGGTTGCTAGAAACAGTGGACATTTAAAAATCTTATTTAAATTGACATTCAACATAGCTGCTTCTCCCTGCTTCTCAAAACTCTCTCTACCCTGGCTTCTTCAGTATCACGTGCTCCCATTTTCCTCTACACACATTCCTGCTACCTTCCCCAAGTCTCATTTCCTGGTCTATACTTCTCTTTACAACTCTGTAGATGTACAAGAGTATACTCAGTCATATACTCTTGTCCCACTTCCCTCTGCACATTCTGTAAATGAAAGTATCCTCTAGAACCTCAATTATCCCCTGAACATAGAGAAATCTCAAATTTGTCTCTAGGTATGAACTGTTTTCTGAGCTCCAAACTTAGTGCCTATCTGCCTACTTAACATTTCTACTGAACTCCAAACAGATGTCTAATACTGAACTCACATCTTCCTGCACTCCTTCCCACCAACTGCTCTTCTTTCAAAGATCCTCAGGTCAGTACTCTCTTCTCTACAATTTCTCAAGACAGAAACCCAAGATCTCTCCTTAACTCCTCTTTCCTCGAATTCCATATCTAATGAATCAACAAAACCTGCTGGGTATGCTTCTATAATATCAAAAGTTTCCATCTCCCTTATACCTGACAGTCTCTTAATCAGTCTCTTCACATTTACCCATTCTAGTTCAAATCCAATCAATTTAAATTGCAGCCTAGCTGTATAATAAAAACACAAATTTTATAATTCCTCTCTTTGAAATTCTTCAATGGCATTCTACAATTCTCAGAAAAATGTCTGAAACCCTTAACATGTCTTCCAAGGTCCTGTATGATCTAATCCTTGCCTATCTTTCCAACCTTATTTGTACCACATTCCCCTTTCTGAGTTTTAGCCACACTAGACATTTTTCAGTTCTTCAAGTGTACTGTTTTCCTTTGCTCCCAAGCCTTCCCATTGCTATTTCCTCTGCCTTGAAGCATCTTCTTCACCTGGCTAGATTTCTTTTGACACGTGACTCCCTCAGGAAGGCCTTGTTTAACCCCGCTATCCATGTTTGGTCACATCAACACACACTTCTGAAACATTCAGAACTTCTCCTTTTGTGGCATTCATTATCACTCACAGTCACTTGCTCAATGTCTGCCTTCCTCTTGAGACTATGTAGTAACAAAAGCAGTGCCCTTGTCTGCCTTATCTCCTTATCAATGCCAAGTACCATTCCTAGCTCATAGTAAATGAGCAACAAATGTTTATGAATGAATGAAAGGCTATGAATGATTCTTATAATAGTTAATTCTAACATTATGAATAATTAAATACATTGCTCTATGGAAAGTATTAATAGGCTGATTGAATTCAGGATAATGTTTCAGTTTATAACATTGTATGAAAGTTCTGATTGGAAAAAGTAAATAAAAATTGGAGTACAATCTGTTAGCTATTTTTAGGCTAGTATTTGTAGGAAAGGGATATTTTCAGATGAAACAGCTTTTTTATCCTGCAAAGACTGTCAGGTGGTTGTACTACAAGAGGAGAAATTTAATTGATATAGAATATATGTTTGTGCCTGCAATTTTAAACCATACAAGCCTTTAGCTAATTGTTATTAGACCATGTTCATTTCATAAAAGTATTAAATATGGATATTTTCATTTTAATGGCAACCAAACATGGTGTGCCATATCTTGATTACAGAACATTCTCACATAAAATTGTAAAGCAAAATCATTATGTTGTTTTACCATGTAAAGTGTATGGAAAATAAATCATCATCTATTCTTTGCTTTTGAGTTACTTTAGAAAGCATCTGTGGCAATAGCATAGCTATTGTTTTCAGGGTTTGGAATGATCTCTAGCCAATGACTAGGATTTTGCTAAAGGTTTGCGTTCTATTAATATTTCCCCTCAGGAACCTGGGTTGTCTGGTATTAGAGAAGGTGACTGCTGTGGATTTTATCCTGTCTTTTCTTCGAGGTTCGGCTAAGTTAAATAGAAATCAAAGCTTTGCTGTAAATCCCTACTAAGTCCATTTAGATCCATACCGAGAGACGCCCAACCCTGTCACACAATGGCCACTGGTCATAATAGAGAATTACATAGTCCCCGTTAGATAGGGTTCCACTCTTGCGGGGACGATTTGCTTTGCACTTAAGGTCTCCCTGAGGCCAACGATATCTCCTGGTCAGTGAGGGCCGGTTCCTCTCCAACTCCTTGTGAAGTGGCTCTCACTGCTGCCTCCTTTAAGTACCCCGGAAACCACAGTTACATTTTCAACCATGTTAAGGAGAGAAAGCACAAGAAGACTACAATTCCCGTCATGCCTCAAGAAGGAGCCACGAACGTACTGTAGCAGTTAGTCATCCTTCACTCGGCCTCCTCGTACTTCCGGTACTGCAGGGCCTGAGGCCGAGCGGGCGCGCGCACGTACCAACTTGCCAACGAGACAAGGCACGTGGGCACGGTGCGGAGGGCGACGTGTAGCGTCACGTGACGCTGGGGGCGCCCCGCGCTTGCGCGCGTCCCAGGAAACCGCTGACTGGCCCACGGGCTTGCGCGTTTGTGCGGAGGGGGGGTTGGGGGTCGCGGGCCAGCTGGGGCTGAGGGGGCGGCCCGACCCGACGAAAGGGAGGGCGGGATCAGTTCCTGGACCGCGGCGACAGCTGTCCGAGCCAGCTCCTCAGCCCGAGGGAAGCGATGCTGTGGTTCCAGGGCGCCATCCCGGCCGCCATCGAGTCAGCCAAGAGAAGTGGCGCGGTCTTCGTGGTGTTCGTGGCAGGTGAAGGGGGCGGGAACCCAAGATGTGGCCGGGACACCCCATCCGGCCTACCTCCAACCTCAGGGGCCCCCAGGCTTTCCTCGGTGCCCTAGAGATCCGGGCTACCCGCCCCTTGCTTCTCAGCGCCTCCGTCCGTTCGGGGCACACTGCGTCCGGCCCCCAGCGCCCGGCCCGGAGGCACCGTCCCGTCTCGCCCCCCGAAGCGCACCGAGCTCCGCCCACTCGTCTGCGCGGGGCGAGGGGACGTGTCCTGCAGGAGCTGGTCGCCGCTCCGCGCCGAGCCTCCGACCCGCCAGCCCGCCTGGGAGTTGGCTCAGAGAGAGGCCCACAGTCCCCCTCTCCCCGGGCGCCCCGATAGGCCTCTCCGTGCCCGAGGACCCCGTTCTGGATGGTTTCACGCCTATGCAGTTCCTAGTGTTTAGGTGGGGCTAGGGACAGGCTATTAGGCAGTTGGGCTCGTAATCAGTTGTGGACTGTCAGGAAGAAAGCTGTGTCACCGGTAAGCAACAAAGAGAAACCACCTGATGTTCACGGTTACTTGCGTTCGCACGTTCCTGAAACGCAAACTTTTTAGCTTTATATAGATTTGACCTTTTTAAAAATGATAGTGGGGAGGGCTGGAGAGGCTGACATGGAATAGTTTCTTTGTTGTCAGTTGATTTTTTTACTGTTTGTTTTGGAAGAGGTAGACGTTGTGTCCTTGGTTCTTTTTGTTGTCTTCCTAGTCGAGTATCTAGTTTCGTGAACGTGTACGAACTCAGCCTGTGCTGCTCAGTGTTATTTTGCTCCATATTTTATTACTCCCCTATTACTGAAATCCTGTAGATTTACAGTAAACCTACTCCTTTATGGTTTTGCTGATTCTCATTACATGAACTAAATCAATGTTTGTTACTTTGAAGTGTATTGTTTCAACTGTTTGTGTTTAATAACGGTTTACTTATTATTCACGACTGGGGAGACTAGATAATGGCTTTGTAACATACGCACTGCAGTGAAGAACAAGTTACTGAAATGAGTTTAATTTAACATTAAATTTGAAACTTATAATTTTTCTAAGTTATGCTAAATTTTTAGCCCAGTGTTATTATGTAGAAGGGCTTGAGTACTTTAGATTCTCTTATGTTGTTTTAGACTTATAATTCATATAAAGAAAAAATGCTGGAATCCTGCAAGGAAAAAAAAAATTAAAAAGGAAAGGAAAAAAACGATACTATGCTTATTGAAAGTACAATAATAGTTTTAAGACATTTTAAGTTGTGTTTTTCGCATAAAAATCTCAATTGATCCTTGTGGTAAGTGAATAGATTTTAACTCTATTTTATAGATGAGAAAACTTATGTTCACAGTGGTTTAGTGACATGCACCAGGGTCACAAAAAGGATTACATCTTGTCATTTTTTTAGCAGCTTTAAAAGTACTTGTTTCTTAAGGAAAAATTGAACAATTGTAGGCTTTATGTAGATATCAAAATTGGTGCAGAAATTAGAAAACCTAGGATTACAGTAGTCATGATGGGATTATGCCAGTTTTTCAACAAAAAGCACAGTTGATGGTGTCCAAATGTTCTAGAAGGTAATCTTAGGCAAATCAGTTAATTTGAAAGAAATGCTAGATTTAATTAACATTTGGAAACAATAGTGCTAATTATTATAATAGTAAAATAAACATAAGTTTATAGTTCTTTGGGCTTTGTGTGTATATATACATTCTTCAGTTAACTTTTTACTGCTTAATATGTATTAAATGCTTTTAGAATATCACAATCTGTCAAAGGAGTCTGTCCCTTGACCCATTCAAAATACTGTTGGCTTTCTAGAGGTTTGTTTAGGAAGTTAATCTCCAAGACTAGGTAGGATTAGTATTGAGGAATATGTAGACAGTGGGGTAATGAAATTGCAACACTCACAGGTTAGAACTCATGATTTATACCCAGAACTCGTGATTTTCTTAGATCTGAGACTTCAACAGTGGTTACCAATTCAGTGGAAAAATTTAAAAAGTTTTATAGCTAGAAGGAGTGGTCTTAAGAGTATACTTTGGTTCATATATGGTTCATATAACAGTAAGTGGGAAACATATTAGGCAAGTTGTTTATATTTAGTGAAAATTTCATGGATAAATTAAAGGATATTGTAAAATCGATATTAGACGACTGGACAGATTACTAGTTCAGCCAACAAATTAACAAGGATTTTCAAAGTGTAGTTTTGTAAATTGAAAGAAAGAAAATGGAGAAATTTTTATTGTGTTCTGGAGAAAGAATAATCAGACAAGGCTCTTGAAGCAGAGGTGTCGGATCACTGACTAGTGTTGCCAGTAGGCTAAAAGTTCCTTGACAGACACTGTTCACTGCCTTTTTTGGTTAAAATAGACCACTGAAAGCCTTTAGGCTTTGACCAGTTGAGGTTTTCTAGGTTGGAATTGTTAACTGTACTAGGGTGTGCACCTCTTTGCTTCTCAGTTTGTACTGTTTTCTTTAAGTGGATGCTCTGATTACAGCTGATAACCACCAGAGATACGATGTTTTCTCCTAAAATCTTAGGCCCAGCTACGTCCATCTCAAGTTCATAATTTGATTAAAAATAATCATGGCTCAGTTCTTTCATCCTGTAGGTTTTACCTTAATGTCATCTTAGATAGGGCTTCCTTGACTGAACTAAAGAGGTCTCCTTATTTTCTCTCATAGTTGTTTTTTTTACAGCATTTATTACTATAATTATAGTTGTTTACTAAAGCTTTTTTGCCATTAAAGATTAAGCTACACTGAGAACGATGTCTTATTTGTTTAATGTTTAGTATATATAGCCCAATGCCTAGCACAAAGTAATTGTGGAATAGAATAGTGAACGTATGAAAGAAAGAATGAGAAAAAAGGATCCATCACATCTCACAACCTTCTATAAGAAGTGTTTATAGTAAGAATGTTTTCATATAGCTATTTTTTAGGTTGATGATCTTGTCCTTTACTTGAAACTTGACATCTCTCCTCACCCCACAGTATCTGAAGATGTGCTCGGAATGATCTCACTGCAAATGATAGTTTTCCACATCTATAAATCTGCTAATGGGCATTCTTTTTTATTTGGTCTGTGGATGCATTCTAACCTCTCTAGTTTTCCATAGCCAGTTCTCAAGCCTCTGTTCCTGGCGTTTTTGGATCTCATCTCACACAAAATAGATTTGTTAGGGAGAGTTCGGTTCGGTGATGCGGGGAAGTCAGAGGACAAAGTGAGGAAGAACTTAAAGAAAGAGTGTTAGGGAATGACAGAATAGATAATAAAGGAAGTTCATTCAACAGCTACTCAGCGTGGGGCACGACCCCTGCTAACTCCGTAAGCCAGAGTCACCTGGCGTTCAGCGTTCTGCTTGAATCTGCACAGCATGGGAACTGAGTCTCTACCACCCCAGACTTTGGGGGAGCCGTAGGGCATTGGATGGAGTGAGATTATGTTATGTGAACTTCCTATAGGTAAAGAAGGGAGGAGACTTTAAGGCAGGTTACAAAAGAGTATGACTGTAAGCTGCAGTTCCTGGTCACCCAGGTGACAGTAATTTGCAAGCCCAGGTCTGAGCTCTCAGCCGCCCCTCCTTACTTGTCTGAGATAGGATAGAGTGAAGGTTAAAGCCAAAATTCAGAGGATTAGAATGACAAGGCAAAGTAATAAAACACTTAAGTACTGGAAAGGTGCAGAGACAATGTGTTTAAGTGAGAAGTTTAAGACAAAAGGAGCACACTTGGAGAAAGGGGAGTGTGGGCTGGCCTAGAGTAGAGGCGCTCCTGAAAGGTTGGGAAAAGATTAAAAGGATACGCACCTAGAAACTGCGGGAAGCCGAGAGAGAGGAACGCCCCATGAATGATTGAAAAGAGAGAGTTTAAAGTTAAAATGTTACACACTTAGTAAGTGTGGGCGACCTCAGAGAGAAGAGCGCCCCCTGAAAGTTTGGGAAAAGGTTAAAAGTTTATGAACCTAGAAAGTGCGGGCGACCCCAGAGAGAGGAACACGCGGAAAGGCTGGGGGTTCCCCCTTTTAAGGATTCTTTAGGAATGTGACTAGGCTGGGGTTGCAGACTTGTTAAGTGGTCTTTAACACAACACAAGGAATTTCCTGCTCTGATTTCTCCCTGGGATACAGGCGGCTTGGTCTGGGAGCTATCAAACAGCTGGCCTGCCCGGCTCCCAAGGTGGGCTGATTGTATTTAAAATAGAATCTTTAAGGTGGAATCCTTCCTGCCTTTCACTGTGTTGTTTACGGCTGGGCCTCCATGCTAAATTAGTTGCCTAGGTTACAAACTAATTAGGGCCGGAAGGAGAAAAAAACAGCATGTAGGTAAAGGTAAAAAAGTAAGCTGGACCTGCACGATTAAAACAGTAAAGACATGGGCTATGCTGAGGTACCTTCCTTTATCTGGGAAATATTCAAACATTGCTCTTGGCTTGTTGAGCTTTAATTGATTAATTTTCGGTCTTTTTAGTGGACTTTCTGGCCTTTTTCTCTTTCCACCCTGCTCATATCTATTTTCCTGCCTAACAGATTCACATATGCAGCATTATTAGTCAAGTATTGTAGGCATTCCAAGATACTTACTATACCAGAAATTTACCTATTCATTCCACAGAATACTTATTGAGAGGCTGCTGCTATATGCCAGGGATTTAACTGTATGCCAGGTTCTGTTGTAGGCATTTGAGTTATATCAATAAAAAGGAAAACAGTTTTTGCCCTCATGGAGCCTGCATTCTAATGGAGGGAGACATAATAAATAGGAAACAGTAAGTAAAACACAGTCTTAATAGTCTGATGAAGATGATAAGCATTACAGAAAATTAAGAAATAAGGGAGTTTTTGGGAATGACTGGAAGGGTGTATTTTAAAATGATTAGGGCAGACTTTATTACAAATATTTGAGCAAGGATTTAAGGGAGTTGAAAGTTAACCATGGGGTATTGGGGGCAAAACATTCCATGGAGAAGAAGTAACTAGTGCAAAGACCTTAAATTAAGAGTGTCCCTGATGCCGGGGTTCTTGTTCATGAAGCCAAGGACTGAGCTTAGCAAACAGTCAAGGTAGGAGAGCAAGGTACAGGCTTTTATTTAGAAATAAAGTGAAAGGACAGAGCTCCAGGCTCACGCCAGGAGGGGACAAGAGAGTCCGTGTGGTGCGTTGTCTAGGGGTTTTATAGGCAGATGAGGATTTTTTGAGAACATGAAAAAAAGGTTTAGGGTTGTAGACCTGCCACGTGTGTCTGAACACCCCTAATTAACTTAAAACAAAGAATTCCTCACCCCACCCTCTCTCTCCGGAACACCTGCATCCTGGTCTAGGAGCATATCAAAAGGCAGCCTGCCCAGCCCCCAAGGTGGGCTGAGGTATTGTTTGTTTGCTAAAGAGTTAAGTTAAGAATCCTGCTTCCCAAACTTCCTGGGTGTTAAACGCAATCTTATCTTTAAGGTGGAATCTTCCCTGCCTTTTACTATGTTGTTTACAGCTGGGTCTGCATGCTAAATTAGTTGCCCAGTTTGTTCTGGGCCTTTTAGCATGCTAAAGTGAATCTTACAAGTGATTAGCATAATAACAACATGTGCTACTCTTCTTTATCTTGGGAACACCAACTGATCTTACTGAAGTGACCCTAGAGCTTAATGTTTAACACAGAGTTTTGGTAGGGGGTTTCCTTGCATGTAGTTAAATTGCTCTGACTGCAAATATCCTGCCTTGCATTTTCTGGAGGCCCTCCCCCTACTCTGACTACACCCACAGTCCCTGTCTCATCCCTTTTGTATTTGAGGAAAGGAAAGGATTAGCAAGAAGGTAAAAGGAAATGAGGTCCAGAAGTAACTGGAGGCCTGAGGCCATTTGTAAGGACTTTGGCTTTTATCTTGAAGAAATTTGGGGCCATTTATAGGATTTTGAGCAAAGGGTTGATGTCATCTGACTTTTTAAAGAAAGTTGATGTGTTAAGAATAGGCTGAGCAGGGAGACCAGTTAGGGGGCTATTGTAATCATCTAGGTGAGATATGACAGCTTTAATCAGGGAGGTAACAGTGAAGTGGTGAGAAATAGTTATATTCTGGATACATTTTGGAGATAGAGTGAACTGAAGTCAAGGATAACTAGTTTTTGGCCTGAAAACTGAAAGGATGTGTAAGGGTGGATTGAATTGGGGAGGGGAAGCACTTACAGGGGAAAAAAGCTTACAAAAGAATAGTTAGAGAATGATCTCATTTTTGTAAAATGAAAAATGTGGCCTCAACTTTTTGTAGTTGTAAATTCGCAAAGCTTATTTACCTTTTAGAAAGCACTTAGCTCTGCTAACTTCGGAAGTATTTTTCAGTGACCTGCTTAGGTAAATTGCCCTCTGGTACCAATAAATGGTTATGCCAAAATCTAGACATAGAAGTCTGAAATGGAAACAAGGTCTTGATAGGTACAACTGAGATATGACACAGTATGTTAAATGAAATATATTAAGTGAACTGCTCCCTGAATTTTTACGTATGAATACACTAGTATAACTGTTACCCAGATTAAGACGCAAACATTTCTAGCACCCCCAGAAGGCCCCTTCATACCCTTTCCCAGTCAATAGCACCTTCACCAAGGTAGCCACTGTGCTGAATTCTATTACCATAGTTAGCTTTGGATCATCATAACTTTTACATAGCATATCTATAGTAAAAGGAAAGTCCAAAACAACAAACAGAATTGCACTTGCCTTTAGTCTACCCTGGAGGAATTCTGGAGAATAAATGCTGTAGTGTGGAGGACATTGAACTCAGACGAAAGGTGTCCATTAAAGAAAAGTATTACACATTTCCTTTCTAAAATCCTATGTGCAAAGCCAAATAGTCACTGTTCATTTCTACCTGTGAGTTCTAATTTTTGTGATACTGTTCGCATCATAATTTAGATGTCTTCTTGTAGAAAATATTTTGCATAATATAAATGACAGTATTTTGTTTTTCACTGCTGTTTATTATGTTAACAACACATATAGTCAGTTGTACTTTTAATTTTATGGAAAAACTAGTTTTCAAATTTGGTAGAAAATAGTATTTGTGGGATTATATTTTATTTGAAGTTTCAGATTTCCAGGGAAAATATTCACAGATACTGGCCATATATTGTAAAAATCCTTGAAATGTTTTACAGGTGATGATGAGCAGTCTACACAGATGGCTGCAAGTTGGGAAGATGAGAAAGTGAATGAAGCATCTTCGAACAGTTTTGTTGCTATTAAGATCGATACCAAAAGGTTTGCTTATGTTTCAGTCTTTCAGTTTTAAAAACAGAACAGTAGTCTTTGGTTGTGATTTATGGTGCTACTCCAAGATGATAAGAATGTTAGTTTTTCTCTAAGGCATATTGGGGACTTAATCTGATTGCTGTTTTCCAAATTCATCATTATATCTTGCTGAGAAACTTTTTCTCATCTACCAAGCAGCTGCGAGACATATACGAGGAATGTAAAAGAACTGTGATCCTCAGCTTCTGAAAATTGGGAAGTAACTATGAATCATATATTGAATATCTCTGTAGGTTGACTACTCTTTTGGACCTTATTTTTGGGAATGGAGCCATTTAATTCAATTGGAATAAGGACATTTCCAGTTCCCTCATAGTACCTGATATCTACAAGTCTTTTTTGGTAATCCACCCCTCCTCCCCACCATTAAGATTTTATTTTATTATAGAAAATTTCAAACATACATGGAGGTAACTGAATAATGCAGTGAACCCCCATGTAGTTGTAAACTGCTTCATTAATTAGCAGCTCATGGTCAGTCCTGTTGCATCTGTTTCCCACTTCCCACCCATTTCCACTCATTCTATATCATTTTGAAACAAATCTCAGTCATCATATCACTTCATCTGTGTTTTAGTATGTCTCTATAAGGATTCATTTTATTAAGGTATCATTGATATACAATCTTTTGAGCAACATTGTGGTAACAGCATTCACCCATATTATCAAGTCCCCCACCCCCACCCCACTGCAGTCACTGTCCATCAGCATAGTAAGATGCTGTAGAGTCACTGCTTGTCTTCTCTGCTATACTGCCTTCCCCATGACCCTCCTACATGTGTGCTAATCATAATGCCACTTAATCCTCTTCTTCCTCCCTCCACACCCACCCTCCCCAACCCCTTCCATTTTGTAACTGCTAGTCCCTTCTTGGAGTCTGAGACTCTGCTATTGTTTTGTTCCTTCAGTTTTGCTTTGCTGTTATACTCCACAAATGAGGTAAATCATTCGGTACTTGTCTTTATCCTCCTGGCTTATTTCACTGAGCATAATAGGGGGTTCTTCACATTTTAACATAACTAATGCTTCAAAAATTAATAATTCCTTAATATCAAATATCCATGTATTGTTCAAATTTTCAATTGTCTCATCAAAGTCATAACTTTATTATTAATTTATCAGTTTGTTTGTTTTATGACCCATCAAGGTCCACACATTGTGATGCATTGAACTGTGTCGAATCTCTTAGTCTACAGGCTTTCCTTCTCTCTCTCTCTCTCTTTCTCTCTGCAGTTTATTTTTTAAGAAACCATGTCATTTATTCTGTAGTTTCCTACGGTATGGGTTTTGTTGATTACAGCCCTGTTAGTGTCATTTAGTTTGCTCCTCTGTCCACTATTTCCTGTTAATTGACAGTTGGATTCAGGTTAGATTTTTTTTCCCCTCAAGACTATTTCATAGATGGTGGTATGTCTTCCATTCTTCTATTGAAGGCACATAATGCTAGTTCTGTTTATGTTAGCAGCAACCATCACTGATCAGTGCCTAGAAAAATTGATTCATTAGCAATTACAAAGTGCTGTTCCTCTCCTTTTGGTATCAGTATCAGAATGTATAATGTTTGAAAATTACTGTCAATATTAAGCTATTGAGAAATTTACCTGTAAGTTTGTAAATCTCTCATTAAAAAATTTCAGTATTAGCAGAAATGTCATAATCATAGTAAAATCTGCCTTAAAACAGTTACTGACATATATATTTATTGAGCTTGTAATAGTTTTTTTTAAAAGGAGTCTATCATTTTAATATATATGATGTCATTTATATTGTCCATTATCTTCCAGAAGCAACTTTTAGAGTGCACAATGGCAGGTAGAATGTAGGAGTTTATTGGGACTGTGGAAGAAATGAGAATTTCAGAAATCTTGAGATTAAATACAGACTGCATTATCTAGCATTTTTAAAAAACAAATTTCTAAAAATGGAGGCAGGGATACCTATGTATAGTGATGGTTAATATTTGTTTCATTGTGGACTAATAAAATCTAATATGTCATTTAAATTATGAAAAGTAAAACTTACACAGTAATAAAATTGCCTAATATTTTGGAATCATTTTAGTGTATATTTATGGAGTTAGCCTGCATTGAAAATAATTGGTAGGAAATGCATCAAAAGTTTACATTGGTTATTTCTGAGAAGATAGGATTCTTAGTGATTTTTTTTCTTTATACTTTTCTTATATTTTTAGACATTTTTATGATAATTATGCTTTATTTCAGAAAAAAATGAAGCAAATTTCTAGTTCTTGGAAGCATTAATTTGATTCTTAGAATTGTTCATCTATATTAATGAGTAACTTTTAGTAGCATTTTGGTGTGAAGACTGTCTTCCATTCCTGTCCCTAACTACTCAGTTCCCTTTCTGGAGGCTGCCAAATCAAGAAAATATATTTATATTTGTTTTTCCTTGTTTTTCCAAAGATGGTAGTATTTTGGCATACTTTATTATACCTTTTTTCTTTTTATGATTGCATAACTAAGTAGTTTTTACTGTTTTGAATTCTTTGTTATCACAGTATATTATCATTTGCCCAATTAAGTCATAGGCATTAATATCTACTTGTTATAAGTTAAGATACTGTTTTCACGTATACTTGATGTTGAGGAAGCAACATGGCAGATACTAACTTGATTTTTAGTCCCCAGATTCAGCCACTCATTTCTGGGCTGCAAGAGCAAGTGACTCTTTAATCTGAAAATTTAGAATAACCAAAATAGGTCTGTGAAGTAAGAATTACATTTTTCTCCTTCCAGCTGAAAGGAACTAGTAATTTCAGAAAGATGCATGTAATTGGTTCAGTAAATTTTTGTAAAAACAACTCAGTATTTGGGAAACACTTGCATTCATCTAGTGATTTTCTGTTTGATTTTGTTTTATAGTGAAGCCTGCCTGCAGTTTTCACAGATCTGTATCCTTTCAATGAAGGATTGGTTTTATATATTTTTTGCTTGAGGATTAACCTTTCTTTTGGTTAACTCATGACATTTAGAAATTATCCGTTTTTATAAGAAATTCATGCATTCTTGTTTATGGAAAATTTATATTACTGAGACAATACATTGTTGCAAATGGGATCATAAGGAGTTTTTTTATTGTATCAGGAAAGCAGTATGGAGCAGTCTGGTTGGAATGTTAGAAGTAGCCGGCAAGAGGCAAGATGGATATAAAAGTTAGGATGGAGGGAAATGTAGTGGATGTTATCCATTCAAATGTGCAATACAAATAAATCATAAGTCACGTTATGTGAACTAAAGGCATAATGATATGGTAGTTGAAATTATTTTTAAACATATTAGCTGATTATATTGTATAATGCATAAAGATGATTTGCTTTGTTATCAGTAGTGTTTTATAAAATTATTCCTGTTTCCCATGAATTGTTAGACTTAATTAAACTGTACAGATCCTGTAGTGTGTGTTCCATCCAGTTTCTTTATAGGAGACAGTGGAATTCCTTTGGAAGTAATAGCAGGAAGTGTTTCTGCAGATGAACTTGTTACCAGAATTCACAAAGTCCGGCAGGTGAGAAGAAACAGAATTGCTCTTTGTATAAACATGGGAAAATGATATGTCAGGAACTTGACATTGGAATAGTTTTGGAGCCACTCTGTATTCAGGAACCTGCCATGCCATTAAACTTAAAATATAGTAAATGCTATTTGCCTCCACTGGTTGAAAATAGCATTATGAAATTACAGATGCCTCTATCTAATACATTAGTGTCTACTTCTCCCTTCTCTTTTCTTCCCCCACCCAATCATATAATGCACATCACTGTTGGAAGATTTGCCATCACACTAAGGTCCCTAATGGTATATTGCTTGACGTGTTTTAAGGACTTTACTCACTTTCTCATTTGCTTCCACTTTGGACAAATGGATAATATAGTTTGTAGCTTTTTTCTTTGAATTCTAATCTGAAGGAAAATCAATAGGATGTTTTAAAAATCTTTTTATAGTCTTGTGACCTTGCAGCTGAATTCCATAATCTAATTATGCCATGTTTAGTATTACACATTTTAGATTCATCTACTTAGAACATTCATCTCCTTCTTGTAGAGCCTAAATTACTCATATTTTGGTCTCATCTACCACAGTAAATTTAGATTCTTACCTGTTAAATGTGTTTCCTCTTTAGATGCACTCATTAAAAGCTGAAACATTGGTGGCAAATGGCAGCGAGTTAGAAAGTTCAGTATCTACTCCATTTGAACCTAACAACACTTCTGAAAACTCTCAGTCCAGAAACATAGAGCTTTGTGAGGCACCATCCACTTCTGATACAAAGTCAGATTCTGCAACAGGTAATTTTTAGTGTCCTTTTGTGTACAGCTGAAGTACTCACTTCATTTTAAAGGCCGTGGATTAATATTCTTAAAAATACTCTATTTTTTTGCCCTCACATTCATTTAACTTAAAATTTAAGGGTTGTCTTAAATACGTGTGTTTGACATTTAGTGGCAAAAAAGGGTAATGTCTGTGAATATGCCCTTCAAACCCAAATAGGCAATAATCCAAATAGTTAATTTGTAGTTTCTGCTTCTCTTTGCTATGGTTCAGAGACTCCTAGCAGTTTTGTAAATCTCTTCCCAGCCAGAGGATTTTGAAAGGTCCAAATGAATTACAGTATTTGGAATTGTTTTTATAACCTATAAAACACTATATACATTTAAAAGAATAGTATTTGCATTTAAAAACCAGAATTAAAAGATAATTGTGAAATAGAGCTTGTGGTTGCAAGGGGGTGATGATAAAGGCAAAACATTTTATGCTATAAGGGATCATGGTTAGAGTTGTTTGATGTAATACACTTCTGTGTTAGGCAATTTGGGGTTAGATAATCAAGAAGTTAGACTATTGGTATCCAAAAAGGTAATCCTACCAGCATCAACATAGATAATCATCAAACCTCTATATGAATACATTTAATGACAGGAAGCTGATTACATTGCTGAGAAGCCTCTTCTCTTTGTAAGGTTTTTATTTTTTATTATTAATTATTATTTTAAGTATATAATGCAGTGATTCAACAGTTATTTACATTATTAAATGCTCACCCCAACTAGTGTAGTTACTGTCTGTGAACACAGAAAGATGTTACAGAACTATTGACAATATTCTCTATGCTGTAATTTCATCCTCATGACTAATTTATGTTAAGATTTTGTGCCTCTGTCCCCTACACATATTTCATCCACCCACCCCAATCTTTCCCCCATGATAATTATCAGTCACTTAGTGTCTATGAGTTTATTGCTGTTATGTTCATTTTGTTTTTTTTTTTTTAGATTCCACATATAAGTGAGATCATATAATATTTGTCTTTCTTTGTGTGGCTTATTTCACTTAGTGTAATACCCTCTAGGTCCATGTTATTGCAGATACGCCTATTCTCTTCTTGAAGTCTTAGTTTTTAGAAAAATTCTTCCTTGTATTGAGCTGAAATTTGATGCCCTATAATTTCTCATTAACTTTAGTGCTGCTGATTGAATTACACATAACAGGTTTTGAATATTTGAACAAGAGGTTTCAGATCCCCTTCTCTATAGTCTCATATTGAGGTTTAACATCCAGATCACTCAAATTCTGGATGCATACAGATCTGGGGGGCTCTATTATGAGCACAGTCTATTTAGGTGCATAGCAGAATAGTTGACTTTTACATTTACCTGGATATTTACCATTTCCAAAATTCTTCATTCCCTTTCAAATATGTGTTTCCCTCTGGTATCATTTCCTTTCAGCCTGAAAATTTTCCATTAGCATTTCTTATTGTACAGGTCTGTTGGCAAAATCCTTCTCTTAGTTTTCTTTTATCTGAAAATGTCTTTATCTTTACTTTGAAGGGATATTTTTGCTGGATACAAATTTTGAGGTTTACGGTGATTTTTTTTCAACACTTTAAAGATATTCCACTGTTTTCTCGTCTCTATAGTTTTCTGATGTGAAGTCTCTGATATTACACTTGTTTCCCTATATATGGAATGTGTAGTTTCTTTCTGGTTACTTTCAGGTTTTCAGCAATTTGACTATGATATACCTAGATGTGTTTTTCTTTATATTTATCATGTTTGGGGTTTGCTTAGCTTCTTAAATCTGTAAATGTATGACTTTTATTACATTTGGAAAATTTGAAACCATTATTTCTTTAAGTAGTTTTCTCTTTTTCTTCTATTTTACTGGACACATTACATGTATATTAGGCTACCTGATAATATCCATAGGTTCACTTCTTTTGATCTTTTTTTCCTCTCTTCTCAGAATTGATAATCCTGTTAATCTATAAATTGACTGACATTTCTTTATCATCTCTGTTCTGCTGTTAAGCCCATCTAGTGAATTTACTTTTTTTTTACTCAACCATTTTTAATGGACTTTTTTTTTTTAAGAGCAGTTTGACGTTCACAGCAAAATTAAGAGGATGGTACAGAATTCCTATTATATCCCCTACCCCACACATGCATAGCCTCCCTTATTATCAATATACCCCACCAGAGTGGTACATTTGTTACAACTAGTGAACCCACATCATAATCTGGCAAAGTCCATAGTTTATGTTACAGTTCACTCTTGATGGTTTATGTTCTGTGAGTTTGGACAAATATATAATGACATGTATGCATCATATTATCCGTACAGAGTATTTTCACTGCCCTAAAAATCCTCTGCTCTGCCTATGCAGATTTTTTTAATGTCTTCATTGTTTTTCCTTTTCCAGAATGTTATTTGGTTGGAATCAATATGTAGCCTTTTCAGATTGGCTTCTTTCACTTAGCAATATGCATTTATGTTTCCTTCATGTCTTTTCATGGCTTAAGAGTTCATTTCTTTTTAATGCTGATTAATATTCCATTGTTTGGATGTACCACAGTTTGTACATTTACGTACTGAATGGCTTCTTTGTTGCTTCCAGGTTTTAGCAATTATGAATAAAGCTGCTGTAAGCATCTGTGTGCAGGTTTCTGTGTGGACATAAGTTTTCAGTTCACTTGGGTAAATATCAAGGAATGTAGATTATATAGTAAGAGTATATGTACTTTTGTAAGAAACCACCAAACTGTCTTCCAAAGTAGCTGTACCATCTTGCAGGTAATAAATTTTTTAGTTCTGCAGTTTCTATTTCTTCTGCCTGCTCCCCCTACTTCTACTTCTTACTTTTTTTATTTTGAAATAGTTTGACTCACCGGAAGTTAAAAATTGTAAGAATTCCTGAGTACCTTTCATCTACATTTTATTCTTTTAATATTATCTTTTTATTTCAAGCATATTTTCCTTTACATCACTGAGTTATAATGGCTGCTTTAAAGTCCTTGTCTGATGATGAATGTCTAGCTCATTTCAGGGTTGGACTCCATTGATTGTCTTTTCCCTTTTCCCTTGAGAATAGGTCACGTTTTCCTGTTGGATCATATGTCAAGAAATTTTTGGATTGTATCTTGTACATTATTGTAAACACTGGATTCTGTTATATTACTGCAAAGAGTGTTGATGTTTCTGTTTAGTAGACAGTTAACTTGGTTAGACTCAAACTGTAAACTCTGTCTCACTGAGGCAAGTACCAGCTGTATCTCAGTTACTTGTAGCTTTTTTTTTAACCTCATTATGGAGAGTTTCAAACACAGATGTAGAGAAAATGGTATAAGAAATTCCTGAACCCATTGACTATATCTTCAGCTGTTATTAATTCATGACCAGTATTGTTCCATCTGTGCCCACTACTCCTCTTCTTCTTGCCGCTTTAGGACAAACCTTAGGCATAATATTTCATCTTTAAATATGTTAGTATCTAAAAGTTGAAAACTTAAAAAGAAAATAACCACAATACTATTATATCTTACAAAAGCTAGAACATTTAACATTTAAAACAGTTCCTTTTTATCATCAATTATCTAGGTAATATTTATAGTATAGTAAATTTTTCACTCTGTTTGAACTGGAGTCCAGTATATTGTTACTTATTGATGAGTCTTTTCTTTTTCATTTACTGTATAGTTTCACACTCTGTATGGTGGTTTCCTTTGCAGTATCCTATCCTCCAGTCTGGATTTTGTTGCATCTTCATGGTATTATGTAAATATTCTTCTAAATTAGTAGTTAAAGTTACAGGCTTGATGCGATTCAGGTTCATTCATTCTTTTTTTTTTTTTTGGCAAAGCTGCTTTATAGGTGTTGCTCTGTAGTTTCATTAGTAGATACATTATGACAGATAATCCAGTTGTCTTTTTTTAATATAATTTATTTTATTATCATTAATCTACAATTACATGTGCAATATTATGGTTATTGAACTACCCCTTCATCAGGTCCCCCCCCCACCAACCCCATTACAGTCACTGTCCATCAGCGTAGTGAGATGCTATAGAATCACTACTTGTCTTCTCTGAGTTGTACAGCCCACCCCGTGCCCCCCCCAATATTACATCTGCTAATCGTAATGCCCCTTTTTCCCTCTTATCCCTCCCTTCCCACCCATTTGCCCCAGTCCCTTTCCCCTTTGGTAACTATTAGTCCGTTCTTGGGTTTTGTGAGTCTGTTGCTGTTTTGTTCCTTCAGTATTTTTTCTTTGTTCTTATACTCCACATATGAGTGAAATCATTTGATACTTGTCTTTTTCGGCTTGGCTTATTATTTCACTGAGCATAATACCCTCTAGCTCCATCCATGTTGTGGCAAATGGTAGGATTTGTTTTCTTCTTATGGCTGAATAATATTCCATTGTATATATGTACCACATCTTCTTTATCCATTCATCTACTGATGGACACTTAGGTTGCTTCCATTTCTTGGCTATTGTAAATAGTGCTGCAATAAACATGGGGTGCATCTGTCCTTTTCAAATTGGGCTGCTGCATTCTTAGGGTAAATTCCTAGGAGTGGAATTCCTGGGTCAAATGGTATTTCTATTTTGAGTTTTTTGAGGAACCTCCGTACTGCTTTCCACAATGGTTGAACTAATTTGCAGTCCCACCAGCAGTGTAGGAGGGTTCCCTTTTCTCAATCCATTTGTCTTTTAAAACTAAAGACAGAATATCCCCCAAATTTTCATTATATCTGGGTTTTCATCAGTTGTCTCAGTTTATTGAGGCTTTTTTTAAAATCCAGAACTTTTCATTCAGTTGTTAGCAATTAAAAATATAACTGATAAGTTATTTCACCCATAAAATTATAAAAGTATATTCTACATTTTCAAGTCATTTATAAGATGCCAAGGAGTTTGTACTGTTCACTAATTTCCAAGGTGTAAGTAAATAGCCCTACTGTGGCTGATTTCAAGCACTTGAGGGATGCCACTGAATGCGAAAGTAGGAAGAGATGTGCACCATCAGCTCTATGTAGTAATTCCAATATTCTGTGATTACAATAAAGCACTTGCTATGTGCAAGTCTTAGTAAAAGTCTAAGTGTTGTACTGTTTGAGGTTACTATCCTCATTTACAGATGAAGCACAGACATATAAAGTAAATTACTGAAGTGACAGTACAAGACTTGAACACAGACTTTATTGCTCCATAGCCTTTGTTTTTTCAAAGATAAAAATGTGAAGAATCAAGTTGGTGGCAGGTCGTAAGGAAGAAAATGGCACAGGTTGTAAAACAAAGTACCAGATCATAGCTATTTGTACAGAAGGCCAGGACAAAATTCTGTCCTTCAGGAAATCTTAAAAGAAAATGGATCTTCCTTGACTTTCAGTTGCATTACATCCTGATAAACCCGTTGTAAGTTGGAAATATCATAAATTGAAAATACATTTACACCTAATCTGCCAAACATCCACTTAGCCTAGCCCACTTTAATGTGCTTAGAACTTAATGTGCTTTCACCAACTTATGTTAGCCTATAGGTAGTCAGACTCATATAACAAATCATATTTTATAATAAAGTGCTGGATATTCATATAATTTTTTGAGCACTGTACTGAAACTGAAAAATAAGGGTTGTGTGAGTAAAGAATGGATGTAAGTGTATCAGTTGATTAACCTTGTTATGTCATGGCTCACTGGGAGTTCTGGCTTGCTGCCACTGCCCAGCATCTCAAGAGAGTATCTTATGGAATACCACTAGCCTGGGAGAAGATAAAATTCAAATATGAAGTCGAGTTTCCACTGAATGTGTATCACTTCTACATCATTATAAAATTGAAAAATCCCAAGTTGAACCACTGTAAATCAGGGAGCATCTGTGTAGATAAAAAAAGCTACTCTAAGGGATCACTGGTTTGCAGAAGTAGATCCCTAGGGTCAGAATAAGTCTAGAGTGATGCTCAGGATCAAATGTGCCCTCTATTGAATGAACCTCAGTACTGAATACTTTGGCCATAGCCACATATGGCTAATTTAATGGAAATTAAATATAATTAAAAATTTAGTCCTGCGCTAGCTTTATTTCAAGTGTTCAGTAGCCACATGTAGCTAGTGGCTTCTCTACTGGACAGCATAGATATTGGACCGTGGCTGATCTAGAGTGAAGCTACCAATAGCAGGCATGCCTGCTCTACTTTTGTTATATCCCCGCCTGCCAGATTAATATTCCTTCATGTTAGGTAATGACCTTTACCTTGGTGGCCCTCAACTGGTAGCTGCCTTATTTCCCATTTATATACTATTGTAACGAGATCCAAACTTTAGAATTACTAATAGCTCATTTCTTACCTCCTGCTCCATTCTTAAAGAAAATATATATTGTTTAAGGAAAAAGATTAACAAACATAACCCAAAAGATTTATGACTCTTAAAAATTGTCATTAAATGCAATGTAATTCTTACTTCTTTTTATTTAATAATTAAGGAGGAGAAAGTTCAGGCCATGCCAGTGCATCTCAGGAGCCTACTGGATGTTCAGATCAGAGACCTGCGGAGGACCTCACCATCAGAGTGGAAAGGTTTGCTCTTATTTTCACAAATAGTATTTTTTAAAAGACCGCAGTTTTTAGTTATTTCATTAATTTGAATAAAAGCTGAAATTACACAAATGAAGCTTCAGAATTTTGGTTTGATATTTTTTACCAGACCAACTTATTTGGATCCATGAGGATTATATTCTGTATCTCTGAAGTCATCAGTCAGCTTTAGGTCTGATCATTCTCTTTATCTCTCTCTGCCATAGGATAAATTCCAGATGGGCAAGAACTTTAGCTACGTTTATGAGCCTGGTTTCTGCATGAATGGGTGTCTGTTAAATGTTGTGTGTTATTAGTTGGTCTGATAATCAGATACAAATTTCTGAATTTGTGGTTTCTAGTTGAGTATTTTTAATGATACAGTAATTATCAAAACAGTCTCTTTTACTATGATTTTTAAAACTTATGAGTTATTGGTAAATGGATAGCGAGGAATATCTTTTATTTATTTTTTTATTGAAGTATACTTGATAGACAATATTAGTTTCAGGTGTACAACACAGTAATTCAATAATTATATATATTACAAAATGCTCATCATAATAGGTGTTGTTACCATCTTCTCTCATTGCTGCAGCTAGGACTTCCAGTAGTACTATATTGAATAACAGTAGGGAGAGTGGACATCCTTGTCTTGTTCCTGATCTTAGAGGAAATGCTCTCAACTTTTCACCATTGAGTATCATGTTCACTGTGGGTTTGTCACACATGGCCCTTATTATGTTGAGATATGTTTCGTCTGTACCCACTTTGTTGAGAGTTTTTATTATGAATGGATGTTGAATTTTGTCAAATGCTTTTTCTGCATCTATTGAGACGATCATGTTTTTTTTAGTTTTGGGGTTTTTTTTTTTGGTATCATTAATCTACAATTACATGTGCAACATTATGGTTACTAAACTCCCCACTTCATCAGGTCCCCCCCACCTGCCCCATTACAGTCACTGTCCATCAGCGTAGTGAGATGCTATAGAATCACTATTTCTCTTCTCTTGAGTTGTACAACCCTCCGCGTGCCCCCCGCCTCACATTATGTCTGCTAATCATAATTCCCCTTTTTCCCTTGTCCCTCCCTTCCCACCCATCCTCCCCAGTCCCTTTCCCTTTGGTGACTGTTAGTCCATTCTTGGGTTCTGTGAGTCTGATGCTGTTTTGTTCTTTCAGTTTTTTTCTTTGCTCTTATGCTCCACATATGAGTGAAATCATTTGATACTTGTCTTTTTCCGCTTGGCTTATTTCACTGAGCATAATACCCTCTAGTTCCATCCATGTTGTTGCAAATGGTAGGATTTACTTTCTTCTTATGGCTGAATAATATTCCATTGTGTATATGTACCACTCTTCTTTATCCGTTCATCTACTGATGGACACTTAGGTTGCTTCCATTTCTTGGCTATTGTAAATAGTGCTGCGATAAACATAGGTGTGCATCTGTCTTTTTCAAACTGGGCTGCTGCATTCTTAGGGTAAATTCCTAGGAGTAGGATCCCTGGGTCAAATGGTATTTCTATTTTGAGTTTTTTGAGGAACCTCCATACTGCTTTCCACAATGGTTGAACTAATTTGCATTCCCACCAACAGTGTAGGATGGTTCCCCTTTCTCCACGTCATCGCCAACATTTGTTGTTTGTGTTTTGGATGTTGGCCATCCTTACTGGTGTGAGGTGATATCTCATTGTGGTTTTAATTTGCATTTCCAAGATGATTAGCAATGTAGAGCATCTTTTCATGTGCCTGTTGGCCATCTGAATTTCTTCTTTGGAGAAGTGTCTATTCATATCCTGTGCCCATTTTTTAATTGGATTATTTGCTTTTTGTTTGTTGAGGTGCATGAGTTCTTTATATAATTTGGATGTCAACCCCTTATCAGATATGTCATTTATGAATATATTCTCCCATACTGTAGGATGTCTTTTTGTTCTGCTGATACTGTCCTTTGCTGTACAGAAGGTTTTCAGCTTGATATAGTCCCACTTGTTCATTTTTGCTTTTGTTTCCCTTCCCTGGGGAGATACGTTCATGAGGAAGTCGCTTGTGTTTATGTCCAAGAGATTTTTGCCTATGTTTTTTCCTAAGAGTTTAATGGTTTCGTGACTTACATTCAGGTCTTTGATCCACCTTGAGTTTACCTTTGTGTATGGAGTTAGACTGTAGTCCAGTTTCATTCTCTTACATGTAGCTGTCCAGTTTTGCCAACACCAGCTACTGAAGAGGCTGTCATATCCCCATTGTATATCCAAGGCTCCTTTATCATATATTAAATGACCATATATGTTTGGGTTAATGTTTAGATTTTCTATTCTGTACCACTAGTCTGGGAGTCTGTTCTTGTGCCAATACCAAATTGTCTTGATTACTGTAGCTTTGTAGTAGAGCTTGAAGTCTGGGAGCGTAATTCCCCCTGTTTTATTCCTCCTCCTCAGGATTGCTTTGGCTATTCGGGGTCTTTTGTGGTTCTATATGAAATTTAGAACTATTTGTTCCAGATCATTGAAAAATGCTGTTGTTATTTTGGTAGGGATTGCACTGAATCTGTAGGTTGCTTTAGGTAGTATAGCCATTTTGACAATATTTATTCTTCCTAGCCAAGAGCATGGGATGAATGTCCATTTCTTAGTGTCCTCTTTAATTTCTCTTAGGAGTGTCTTGTAGTTTTCAGGGTATAGGTCTTTCACTTCCTTCATTAGGTTTATTAGTAGGTTTTTTATTCTTTTTGATGTAATTGTGAGTGGAATTGTTTTCCTGATTTCTCTTTTTGTGAGCTCATTGTTAATGTATAGGAAAGCAACAGATTTCTGTGTGTTAATTTTGAAACTTACAACTTTGCAGAATTCACATATTCTAGTAGTTTTGGAGTGGAGTCTTTAGGGTTTTTTATGTGCAATATCATGTCATCTACAAATAGTGACAATTTGACTTCTTCTTTACCAGTCTGGATGCCTTGTATGTCTTTGTTTTGTCTGATTGCCGTGGCTAGGACCTCCAGTACTATCCTGAATAACAGTGAGGAGAGTGGGCATCCCTGTCTTGTTCCCGATCTTAGATGAAAAGCTTTCAGCTTCTCGCTGTTAAGGATGATGTTTGCTATGGTTTTGTCATATATGGCCTTTATTGTGTTGAGGTATTGCCCTCTATACCCATTTTGTTGAGAGTTTTTATCATGAATGGGTGTTGAATTTTGTCGAATGCTTTTTCAGCATCTATGGAGATGATCATGTGTTTTTGTCCTTCTATTTGTTGATGTGGTGGATGATGTTGATGGATTTTCGAATGTTGTACGATCCTTGCATCCCTGAGAGGAATCCCACTTGATCATGGTGTATGATCCTTTTGATGTATTTTTGAATTCGGTTTGCTAATATTTTGTTGAGCATTTTTGCATCTTTGTTCATCAGGGATATTGATCTGTAGTTTTCTTTTGGTGAGGTTTTTGCCTTGTTTTGGTATTAGAGTGATGCTGGCTTCATAGAATGAGTTTGGAAGTATTCCGTCCTCTTCTGTTTTTTTGGAAAACTTTAAGGAGAATGGGTATTATTTCTCCTCTATATGTCTGATAAAATTCAGTGGTGAATCCATCTGGTCCGGGGGTTTTGTTCTTGGGTAGTTTTTTGATTACCGATTCAATTTCGTTGCTGGTGATTGGTCTGTTTAGGTTTTCTGTTTCTTGCTTGGTCAGTCTTGGAACTTTGTATTTTTCTAAGAAGTTGTCCTTTTCTTCTAGGTTTTCCAGCTTGTTAGCATACAGATTTTCATAGTATTCTCTTATAATTCTTTTTATTTCTGTGGGTCTGTTGTGATTTTTCCTTTCTCATTTCTGATTCTGTTTATGTGTGTAGATTCTTTTTCTCTTAATAAGTCTTGCTACGGGTTTATCTATTTTATTTTTTCAAAGAACCAGCTCTTGGTTTCATTGATTTTTTTTCTATTGTTTTATTCTTCTCAATTTTACTTATTTCTTCTCTAATCTTTATTATGTCCCTCCTTCTGGTGACTTTGGGCCTCATTAGTTCTTCTTTTTCCAATTTCACTAATTGTGTCTTTAGACTATTCTTTGGGATTGTTCTTCCTTCTTTAAATAGGCTTGGATTGCAATATACTTTCCTCTCAGAACTGCCTTTGCTGTGTCCCACAGAAGTTGCAGCTTTGTGTTGTTGTTTTCATTTGTCTGCATATATGGTTTGATCTCTGTTTTAATTTGGTCGTTGATCCATTGATTATTTAGGAGTATGTTGTTGAGCCTCCATGTATTTGTGAGCCTTTTTGTTTTCTTTGTACAATTTATTTCTAGTTTTATACCTTTGTGATCTGAGAAGTTGGTTGGCAGAATTTCAATATTTTTTAATTTACTGAGGTTCTTTTTGTGGCCTACTTTGTGGTCTGTTCTGGAAAATGTTCCATGTGCACTTGAGAAGAATGTGTATCCTGCTGCTTTTGGGTGTAGAGTTCTGTAGATGTCTGTTAGTATGTTGTTCAGTGCCTCTGTCTTTACTTATTTTCTGTCTGGTTGATCTGTCCTTTGGAGTGAGTGGTGTGTTGAAGTCTCCTAAAATGAATGCATTGCTTTCTATTTCCTCCTTTAATTCTGTTAGTATTTGTTTCACATATGTCGGCACTCCTGTGTTGGGTGCATACATATTTATAATGGTTGATCATGTTTTTTTATCCTTTTTTTTATGTGACATATATGACATTGTTTTGCAGGTACTGAACCATTCTTGTATCCCTGGAATAAACCCCACTTGGTCATGGTGAATGATTCTTCTAATGAATTTTTAAATTTGGTTTGCCAATATCTTTTGAGGATTTTTTCATCTGTATTCATCAGAGATAGTGTTCTATAATTTTCTTTTTTGTAATGTCTTTGTCTGGTTTTGGTATCAGGGTGATGCAGGCTTCATAGAATGAATTTGGAAACACTTTTTTCCTCTTTTCTGGAATAATTTGGAATAGTTTAATAGGTATTAACAATCTTCAAATGTTTGGTAGAATTCACCTGTGAAGCCATCTGGTTCTAGAGTTTTGCTTGTTGAGAGTTTTTTGAATACTGATTGTTTCATCACTGTTTATTATTCATTCAGATGTTCTGTTTATTCCCGGGTCAATTTTGGAAGATTACGTGTTTTTAGAAATTTATTCATTTCTTACAGGTTGTCCAACTTGTTGACTAATAATTTTTCATAGTTCTCTCTTATAATCCTTTTTACTATAACCTTCCTTCTACTCATTTGGGCTTTGTTCTTCTTTGTCTAGTTCTTTCAGGTGTAAGGATTATATTGTGAATTTGAGGTTGTTCTTGATTCACAAAATAGACCTGTAGTGTTATAAACTTCCCCTTAGGACTGCTTTTGCTGCATCCCAAAGGTTTTCAACCATTGTATTTCTATTTTCTTTATTTTCTTGTATTTTTTTAAATTTCCTCTTTGATTTCTTGTGATCCACTGGTTATTTAGACGCACTTTTTTAGCCTCCTTGTATTCGTGTTTTCCAGTTTTTTCCTTGTAATTGATTTCTACTTTCATAGTGTTGTGGTTAGAAAAGATGTTTAATATCAGTTCAGTCTTCTTACATTTGAGACCTTTTTTATGGACTTACATATAGTCTATCCTGGAGAATGTTCCTTATGCACGTGAAAAGAATGTGTATTCTGCTGATTTTGAATGGTATGTACTGTACATACTTGTTAAGTCTATCTGGTTTGATGTGTTGTTCAAAGGCACTGTTTCCTTACTGATTTTCTGTCTGGATGATTTATCTATTGATATAAGTGGGTTGTTAAAGTCCCCTATTGTTGATGTATTACTGTCAATTTCTTTGTTTTTTTAGGCACTTATATATTTAGATGCTCCCTTGTTTGATGTGTATTTATAATTGTTATATCTTCTTCCTGGATTGATCTCTTTATCATTAGGTAATGCCATTCTGTGTTTCTTGCTACAGCCTGTTTTAAAGTCTGTTTTAACCAACATGAGTATTGCTACCTCAGCTTTTTTTTCTCATTGCCATTTGCATGGATAATCTTTCTAGGTCTTTTACTTTCAGTCTCTATGTGTCTCTAGGTCTGAAGGGAGTCTCTTTTAAGCAACCTGTAGATAGGTCTTGTTTTTTAATCCATTTAAGTCACCCTGTGTTTTTGACTGGAGCATTTAGACCATTTTACATTTTAAATAATTGTTGATAGGTATGTACTTAATTACATTTTGTTAATTGTTTTCTGTTTGTTTTTGTAGTTTCTCTCTGATCCTTCCTTCTCTTGATCTCTTCCTAAATGATGACTTTCTTTAGTGTTATGCCTCAAATTCTTTATCTTTTTTGTTTGTGTATCTTTTACAGGTTTTTGGTTTGTGGTTACCATGAGGTTTATATACAACATCCTAAGTGTGTAGCAGTCTGTATCAATCTGATGGTCACTTACGTTTGAATGCATTCTAACAGTATTACCTTTTTACTCCCTCAGGCCATGTTTTATTTATCTTCATATTTCACATCTTTTCATTTTGTGATTCTCTTAATTGATTCTTTGGATATAATTGATTTTACTGTTTGTGTCTTTTAACCTTCATAGTAGCTCTTAAGTGAGTGAGCTATTACCTTTACTCTCTGCTTTTTACCAGTGAAATCTTTACATTATTTTCTTCTAGTTGTGGTCCTTTCTTTTCCATTTAAAGATGGACCATTTTAACATTTCTTGTAAGGCCAGTGTAGCAGTGGTGAACTCCCTTTTAACTTATGTTTGGGAAATTTTTTCTCTCTCCTTCAATTCTGAGTGAAAACTTGTTGGGTAGGGTATTCTTGGTTGTAGACTTTTCCTTTCAGCACTTTGAATATATAATGCCACTCCCATTGGTGTGCAAAGTTTCTGCTGAAAAATCATTTGTACAGGTTTCCCCTGTACATAAATTTGCTTTTCTCTTGCTGAGTTTAAGATTCTCTATCTTTTAGTCTTTGACATTTTAATTATGATGTGTCTTGGTGTAGACCTCCTTGGGTCCATCTTTTTGGGCTTCTTTGTGCTTCTGGACTTGGATGTCTGTTTCTTTCCGTAGTTTAGGTAACCTTCTAGCTATTAATTCTTCAGATAAAGTTTCTACTCCTTTCTCTCTCTCTTCTCCTTCTGAGACTCCCATAATGCAAATGTTAATACATTTGATGTTGTCCTAGAGGTCCCTTAACCTGTCCTCATTTTCAAAAATCTTTTTTCTTTTTACTGTTCAGCGTCAAGTCTTTTCTGTTACCTTGTCTTCCAGATTGCTGATCTGTTTTCTGCATCCTCTAATCTGCTGTTGATAACCTTTAGTGTATTTTTCATGTCATTTATTGCATTCTTCAACTCTGGATCTCTGTTACATTTTCTATTTCTTTGTTGATGTTCTCACTGAGTTCCTCTACTGTTCTCTCAAATCTGTTGAATATATTTGTAACCCTTACTTTGAACTCTTCTGTCAGGTAGATTACTTAACTTGGTTTCACATAGTTCTTTTCTGAAGTCTTACCTTGTTCTTTTGTCTCTTCATTTTCTCTGACTTCCTGTTTTTGTCTTTATGAATCAGGCAAAACAGCTACCTTTCACAGTCTTGAGGGAGTAGCCTTGTATGGGAATGTCCTCTGAGTCAACCGTGTTTGCCTGGTAGCTTTGGCTGTCTGGTTGGAGGTACATCAGGCATGAGCTGAGTGTCTCTGGGTACTGCACATTGAGGCTGCCCTAATGGCATGGCTGGAGCCGAAGTAGTTGCAAGCCAGGGGAACCTGGGATGCTCCTTGCAAGGGGTGCCGTGGTGGGATAGCTGGAGGCAAAGTGGGCATGGGCCAGCAAGTCCCAGGGTGATCTGAGCCGGGTGTTCCCGGGTCCAATGGCTGGAAATGCCAAGGGTGTCCTGGGGTGTGCTGCAGCAGTGCCATCTTGGTGTGGCTCCTGGAGCTTGGGCAGACATGTCCAGCAAGGTTGCCTTTGGGGGACATCTGGAGCTGGTTTGGGCCAGGGGCTTTCTTAGTCTGTAGGCCAGCTTATGTGCCTGAACCCTGCTCCTGTCGGGAAATGCAGACAGTGATGTTCACCAACACCTCAGATCTTGGAGAGAGTCAGATCATAGCAGTTACCCACCATTTGGACACTTTAATTTTAGTAAATTTGCTTCCTTAATTTATACTGTAGTTGACCTTTTCTGTGGTTCTTTTCCTGTGCCCCAGAGTAGGCGAATCTGTGTGTGGGTCCCTCTTATATCCCTACCTGCTGTCATTCCTAGCTTGCCATTCTCTGTGTGGTCTCTCTATACTTTGCCATACAGAAGCTGTTCACTGCGCCCTCAGTTCTTCAGAAGGAATTGCTCTATATTTTGGTTCGTATAGAGTTGGTGTATTTGTGTAAGGAGGTGAGTTCAGTTCTTGGTTTGAAGGAATCTACAATTTCCTTGGTTTGCAGGAATCTTTTTTAACCCTGACTTAAAACTACTTAGTGATACGTGGAAATTAAGAAAATTTCCTCAAACTTGACATTTTCTTGTTCACATAGATGGTGCAGGAATAAAAAGTTTAACATGATTCTGACAGTGGGTATTGGGATTTGCTTGTGACTCAGTAAAAGCTTAATTTCAGCAAAACTTAGATTCTGACTGTTCTCTGTAGGAATTGGGGCAAGCCAGGATCTTGAGGTGAAAAGCAGGATAGATCTTCTCATGGGGGTGAGAAATGGTATAAGGCTGGAAGAACAGCAGCAGGGAAGCTGAAGTTCCCAGGGGTTCATCTTCTTTTGTTTTCTTCTGTTTTGCTAACACTAAGCTCACCACTGTGTACCCTCATTTGCACCATCCTGGAGTGCAGTAAAAAATCAGAAGTCAGAAAAGGATTTGGAAACTGGGTGAAATGATAAGAAACATGACAGGTCGCCCTTTATTGTGGGTTGGGGTGAAGTGCTATTTAATTGCAATGGGAAAGGAGAGTTTCTGTTGTTTTGTAATAATCTTCATTCTTATGTAAGGGAACGTCTGTTTGTGTCTGTGTGGTTCTGCAAATAAAATATCATACGCCATTTAAAAAAACCAGTTACTATGTATAAACATCCTGGTTTTTATATGTGATATACAGTATAGTAAGTCAAAGACACTTCAAGATACACAACAAAATGTTTAGTATAATTTCTCTGAAAGGAATTGGGGTTTTTTTCTTTGCTTTGTTCTGAGGTTGCCAAATTTTCTTTGCTGAGCAGTATTACTTTTATAATTAGCACATCAGGACAGAGTGAGTCTACAGTTGCTTGAGATTTCTTAAACTGAAGAAAACTTTAAAGCCTGCTTTGGTAGAGAGATATGCAAATTTTTTGAAGATAGCATATGCTGTTAGGACCATTATCTGAAATATATGTGGCTGGGGCCTTTTAAAAAAGGACCTAATATTAAAGTTGGATGAAATGAGGACAAACTCTTAGTAATGGATCAGTTTCATTGGGAAGTAATTCTTCACTACTTAAACAACTTTGAAAAATCTAGGTCATGTGGTCACATGATTAAAATTGTGTAAGCACTTCAAGGTGTTGCTGAAGTTAATTTATCAGACTCAACTAAGCCACAGAGCCTAATCAGGACCTAAAGGTCCTAATATTAATTCACAGACAGAGGTCCTGTGTTTTATTCTTCTGAGTTATACCCATTAGGAATTTTTTTTGCTATTGTGGAATCTGATTCACTGACAATAACAATGACCAAAACACCAACCTATATAATATTCTTAATCCCAAATGCCTTCTTAGCCCATCATTTATACCCTTAAGGTTGCCTTCATCCCCACCTTCCCCTGTTGTAGACTCTGGGCTTTTATGCCTCTGACTCACTCATCCCCTGCAGGTTTATTGGTTTCTAAAGCCCTGTAGTGCTGCTATTTTTTCTGTCTCACAGAACTGGTCTATAGTGCTTTTTCCCAACCCAGATACATTGATTCCTGTGGTGTAATCTGTATTTGTTAATAGTGAGCTTTATAATGCAGAATCATGAATTTTGACGTAGCTTTGACAATATTTTAAAATATATTTCATACACATTAAAAACTCAGGCTTAAAATTTGTCTGGGTGGATTAGTAAATATAGGAGTCTAACTTTTCTCTTAAGCCATAACATCTATTTCCAGATACCAGGGTTTTGGGAAATTTATTATTCCACAATAGGTCTTATACTTTTTTCGGTTCTAGCTTCAAGGGAAAGTAATTTTGTTAAGGGGAAAGTGACTAATCCAAATCGCTGTCAACTGAGAAACTTATCCTCTCTTGCACATAATAAGAACATAGATTTTCTATCTTGAACTGCCTTTTCTCAAGAGTAAACTTGAATTTTAAAAAAACAGATTGATGCTTTGTAATTCTGAGATCTAAATTTTTCTTTTTAATACCAAATAAAATACATAAAGCTTTAATTTTTAAATCTAAAAGATATGAATCATCAATCTTTTAATGATTCACATGAAAAGATAAATTTTTCAGTTAAAATGCATTATTTTGCTTATATCATTATGTTTAAAAAGTGGCAGGATTGTCTTGAAAAATACAGTGCCATCAATTCCAGCCTTTTATTTTGAAAGGTTTTAAGCCTCAGAAAGTTGAAAGAATGGTGTAATGACCACTTTTCTTTGCTGATTCATTTGAAAGTTGCAGGCGTCATTTCATTTCACCCTAAATACTTGAATGTGTATTTCCTAAGAATAAAAATATTGGCAGAGGTTCTGTCGACCAAGTAGGGGCACCAGTCTAGGTTTGGGGCCTCAGAGGTCTGTGCCCTCTGAGCCAGGCCCTGCCCTGTCCTCTTTATGCTGGGTCTTCTGTCCTTCTGACATAGATCCCATCATTCTTTGAGCACTTCCTTTATTTCTGGCACAAGCTGTTCAGCTGAGTTTTGACAAATGCATACATCTGTGTAACCCAAATCCCTCTCAGACAAGGCACCATTAATTTTTAAAAACTGACATCTAATTCATACACCATAAAATTCAAAGTTTACAATTTAGTGGGTTTCAGTATAGTCACAAGGTTGTGCAACCATTACCATTGCCTGCTTTCAGAAACATTAGTTTTAATTGATGAACTTCTTACAGTTGAGAATCAAGTTTGGTATTACTAACCAGATTTTTATAAATGTTAACCTTCAGTTTTTTGCTTTTATTTTTAACGGTTTTGTGTCATATTGCTGTTTACATCTGTGTAAGAGGTAAAGCATTTGTAAGTCATTGATTTATGTATTTATTTGAAAATGGATATGTATATTTTAAAGTCAGTATTAGATAAATCAGGGAGGAAAAAAGGGAACTAATGGTAAGTAAGAGGTAAGGCACTTAAAGTCTGGGTGGGGCTTTTGATGGGCTTCCACTGACTGCATGGATTTCTTTAAGGCCTCAGGGCCAGATAGTGCTTGCTTTGCCTCCAGGAGCTTTTTGTTTGTTTCTACGGTTTCCCAATTATTTTTGGCTAAATAGATCCCCTAAATGTATTTTATATTCATATGATGTGTCTCAGTTAATGTTATTTTTAAAAAACTTCTACAGACTAACCAAAAAACTTGAAGAAAGGAGAGAAGAGAAAAGAAAAGAGGAAGAACAGGTAAAGTTCATGTGCCTGGCATTGTTCTATTCTTCCATTGAGCAAGGGAATGTTTGATTACCTGCCCAGTTTTGCTGATCAAGGACGGTATCCTGGATATAGTTCAGTGTCATAGCACAGTGAAGGAAATAATCTGTCTTCTGTAGTGGGGATCACACTGTACACTTTCTTGTGTACTTTTTGTAAATCACTAGTAAAAAATTGGATCATCTTTTTTCCCTCTGCTATGAGTCTTTTACACTAAGAATAAAGCAACTGGAGCTAAAATTGTTTGGTTTGATGCAGATCAGATTTTAAGTTTATTTTTGTGAAAAGAAATTTGTAGACATTTTGCTGAATTTTTTCTCTGGTGTTGCTGCATTCTAGTGTACCATTCATTTTTTTCCCTTCCTTTGTGCACCTAAACTGTGTCATCTCTTTAAGGTACTAATACTAGAAGGTTATAATTTCTTTGAGCCAAATATATGATTGTCTTTTGTCTTTGGAGGATCCTCTATAACCAGCTTCCTCTGTATACAAAATAATATCTATGGCAGATGATTAAAGTATGTTTTTGGTTCATAATGCTTACTTTCTCTTTAATTCAGAGAGAGATTAAGAAGGAAATTGAGAGGAGAAAAACTGGAAAAGAAATGTTGGATTATAAAAGAAAGCAAGAAGAAGAATTAACAAAAAGAATGTTAGAGGAAAGAAACAGAGAAAAGGCAGAAGATAGGGCAGCTCGAGAGCGTATAAAACAGCAGATTGCATTGGTGAGTATTCAGTTCATTTTTAACACTTGACTATAGCACATTTGTGAAATTGTTTTTCCATTCACAGTGGTTTTGGTTTACTACCAGACAATGCACACAAAAATAATAGATTTTAGTGATTCAAAGACTACCAATTCTCAGTTTCTTTTACTAGAAATTATATATTGAATTAAAATAGTTAAGATTATAATTGAGGTGATTTTTTCAAAATAATTTTTCTCCATGTTATCTTATGAATTTTATCAGTAGTCAAAAGATAGTTTTCAAAGATTACCTAGAAAAGAAGCTAAGAATTGGTTACCTAGCAGTCTCGTCTAGTCATAAGCATTCTTGTCTGAGACGTTCAGAGAATTTAGACACATCAAGTAGAAGCCTATGATGGTTTAGCAACAGTTGCTTTTAAAATTAAATATGCATGAAAACCATGCCTACCTTAATATTTTGTTCACTCAGCAAATATTGATTATCTACTGTATGCTAGACCTTGTTCCATGCTCTGAAGATGTATTAGTGACCTAAATCAAGTCCTTGTTTATTTAATAACAACTCTGGTCCCTGACAGTTGATAAAACTAAAACATACCAGATCCAGAATAAAAGTTCATTGATGGCTTTAAGGAATTCCATGCATATTTGTGTTTGTTCCTTGTGTTTGGAACTGTGTGAGTAGATTGTCTGGCAGTAAAACGTAATTATTGTCTAACAACTGTTTTAAAGGACCGTGCAGAGAGAGCTGCTCGGTTTGCAAAGACAAAGGAAGAAGTAGAAGCTGCTAAAGCTGCTGTCTTGCTGGCCAAACAGGCAGAAATGGAAGTCAAGAGGGACTCTTCTGCAAAAGAAAGAAGGTACTTTATTTCCTGCTAAATCGCCTGTGTGTCTGTGACAGCTGAAGAAAAAGTGGTTGTGGGCTGCTTTTTTAACATTCATGTGCTGTGGCTATACTAAGTAGTTCTAGAAGGACTTAGTTACAAGTTTGGAAACTGCCAGTGGTATTTGTCTTTGAATGCAAATGTACAGTATAACAGTACTAAATAAGTGACATTTAGAGAGCTCAAGAAATGTTCTTTGAAAAGACAGAAAGCACATACATCAAAATGATGATAGTGATTATCTCATGTGTATTAGGATTCTTTAATTATGAGAATCTCAAGTCAAATAGGATTAAGCAGAAGAGGGAATCCATTGGCTCTGCGATTGGGAGTTCCAGTGATGGATTTGGTTAGGCATAGCTAGATCCAGAGATCTAAAGGACATCATTAGGACCTTTTTGCCCTCTTTAAAAATCTCTTTCTTCTGTTTTAGCTTAATTATCAGAAACTTTTCAGATGGTATCAGGAGAGCTCAGTGCCTCCTGGCACCTTCAGGATTTTATGCTCCTGATCCCAGAGAAGAAAGTCTAACCCTTTCTCTCAAAGTCTGTATCATTGACTGAGGAGCATTCTTATTGGCCCTGCTTGGTGATGTGGCCACTAATCACTGTCTGCTTGTGTGGGCTCTCTGGTTGGGGTAGAAGACATGCCCACCCATGCGGTTGAGTTGGAGGTAATGTTACTGGTACTCATACCAGAATGAATGACATGTAGCAGGAATAAAGCAGTTCCCAAAACAATATGTTCTGAAGACAAAAATTCAAATTTCTAGCACACCCTTATAACTGGATTATGGTTAATACTTAACCTCTTATGTCCTTTTCTGTATTAACCACATTAGAAAATTAACAAGCATTACTTTGGGAATCGGAAAACTTGCTTTTTAAAATCTATTTTCCAAAAGTAATAAAATACTTAACTATATTTAACAGAAGTGTAAAATTTGTACATTGAAAACTAGAAAACATTTGTTGAAAGAATTGAAGATTTAAATACATGGAGGACATTCTGTGTTCATATATCATAAAACTTGGTATTGTTAAGTTGGCAATACAAAAGGGTCAAAAGGTAAAAAGAAAAAAAAGATGGCAATACTCTATAAACTGATTTACAGATTCAGTACAATCCCTGTCAAAATCCCAGCTGTTTTTTTTGCTGGAATCTGATCCTAAAATTTATAGGAAATGCAAGGGACCCAGAATTGTCAAAACAATCTAGAAAATGAACAAAGTTGGAAGACTCAGACTTTCTGATTTTAAAAAACTTATTTCAAAGCTACAATAACCAAGACAAAGTGAGATTGGCATAAGGGTGGACATATGGATCAGTGTAACAGAATTGAGCCTCCAGAAATAAGCCCATGCATTTATGATCAGTTTTTTTTTTTAAGGTAGAATGACTCTTCCATTGGGAAAGAATACTCTAACAAATGGTTCTTGGACAATTGGATATTCATGTAAAAAGAATGTAGACCTTTACCTCACACCATGTGAAAAATTACCTCAGAATGGATCATCACTTAAATGTAAAAAGCATAAACTCTTAGAAAAGAATGAGGAAATCTTGTGATTTTGGAATAGGTATTTGATTCTTATGCCATTACACCAAAGGCACAAGCAACAAAAAGAAAGCAAGTACATAAGCTGGACTTCATCAAAATTAAACACTTGTGCTTCAAAAGACATCAAGTAGAAAGGCAACCCACAGACTCGGAGAAAATATCTGCAAACCATGTATCTGATAAGGGACTTGTGTCTAGAATATAAGAAGAAATCTTAAAACTCAACAATAAAAAGCAAACAACCCAATTTAAATATGGTAAAAGGATTTGAATAGACGTTTCTCCAGAGAAGATACACAAATGGCCAGTAAGCACAAGAAAAGATGTTCAACATCATTAGCCATTAGGGAAATTGAATTAAAACCACAAATGAGATTCTGTTTCATTATCTGCAGGATGCCTAAATTTAAGGAGACAACAATACATTTTGGTGAGAGTGTGGAGAATTTGGAACCTTCCTACGTTACTGGTGGGATTATAAAATGGTGCAGCCACTTTGGAAAAACAATTTGGCAGTTCCTCAAAATATTAAACATAGAGTTACCATGTAACAATCCTTCTCATAAATATATATCCAAGAGAATTGAAAACATATGTCTATACAAAAACCCATGCATGAATATCTGTAGTAGCATTCTTTTTTTCCCTTTTTTATTAAAGTATCAGTGATACACAGTCTTATGATAGTTTCAGGTACACAACACAGTATTTCAACATTCACCCATATCAGATCCTCACACCTTCCATAGCAGTCACTGTCAACATAGTAAGATGTTACAGAGTCATTAATTGTCTTCTCTGTGCTGTACTACCGTCCCCATGACCTACCTATATTGTGATTGCAAATTATAGTGCCCCTTAATACCCTTCTCTCTCCCATCCCACCTTCCCCCACCCCTCCCCTTTGGTAACTGCTGGTCCCTTCTCCGTGTCTGTGAGTCTACTGCTATTTTGTTCCTTCTGTTTTACTTTTTTTAATACTCCCAAATGAGTGAAATCATTTGGTATTTGTCTTTCTCCACCTGACTTATCTCACTGAACATAATACCCTCTAGATCCATCCATGTTGTTGCAGATGGCAGTATTTCTTTTCTTTTTATGGCTGAATAATACTCCATTGTGTATATGTACCACATTTTCTTTATCCATCTACTGATGGACACTTGGGTTGTAGCAGCATTCTTCATAATAGCCAAAATATGATAATAACTGAAATGTCCATCAACTGAAGAATAAACAAAACATACTGTATCTCACACAATGGAATATTATTCAGAAATAAAAAGGAGTGTAGTGACACATACTGCATCATGGATGGATCTTGAAAGCATGATGCTTCATAAAAGGAGCCAGTTACCAAAAACACACACATTGTATGATTCCATTATATGAAATGCCTGAAATAGGCAAATCTGTAGGGACAGAAAATAGAATTAATGGTTGCCAGGGGCTTGGGAGGTATGGGGAATAGCTGCTAATGGGGTTGGGGTTTCTTTCTGGGTGATGTAAATGTTCTGAAATTAGATAATGGTGATGGGTGCACAACTATCACTGTATTAAAAACTACTGAACTGTATGCTTTAAAAGGTGAATTTTGTTATGTGAAATTATATCTCCATAAAGCTGATACTAATAAATGAAAAGATACAATATTGTTTAAAGAAACTACACACATTTCCACTTCCACTTTCTCATTACTTTTAATGCTACTATTTGAGAATATAGGTAAAGATTTGACTTCAGATTTCTTTCTTTGTAGCACTGTTGCAAGAATTCAGTTTCGTCTTCCTGATGGCTCTTCCTTTACAAATCAGTTCCCTTCTGATGCTCCTCTAGAGGAAGCAAGGCAGTTTGCTACACAGGTAAATATATGTCTTGAGTTGTAGGAAAGGTAGATGAATAGGTTTTTTAAATGTAGATGGGGAAAATTTCCAAGCAGAATTTAAAGAATGTAAGTCATGACTTATCCCCACGAGGGAGGCACACCTCTGGTGAGTTGTGGTGCTTCCTTCATGTATTAATGCCATTGCTTGTTCTGCAAAAAAAGGAATTTGCTGATATTATACAATAGGCTCTAGAAACTTTTCATGCTGCTAAGTACACTCAACTGGAGGAGTGAAAACAAGTGATTTTCCAAAGGTCTAATCAGAGGGAGATGTTCCCTTTAAAAGGATGTCATTTTTCTTGTTCCTTTCTTTGCACTTTTTCTGTAGCCTGCTTAGAATGCTCTGGGACTGGCTGTTTTCCCACCATCTGACAGTTTGCCAAGCCTAAAGATCAATAATCTTTAATTGGCAAGAAATATCCTCTTTAGGAATTCACTTCCAAAGCATGGCCTTACTCAAAACCTGAATGAGGGTGAAATTTTATCTTAGAACACAAAATATGAATAATTACCAATTAGTTTTTATTCTCTGATTGATTCATTATTCAAAATGGATTCTAGGCATGAGCTGTCCTGTAGGATTTAGGTTCATTCTGTGTATCAGTATTTGTCTCATATCACCTCAGGGTTGAAATTAGGCTTCAGACCTTTGTGCTTAATGATTTCTCTGCGTTTAGTCTGCTGTCTCACTGACAGATCCCAGAGGAAACCTAAAAAGCTGTCTGCCCTCCTCTGCCAGTGAACTGGGCTGGACAATATAAAATCATTTTTAAGAACTCTTCCCCTAAGCTTTATAGTAGAACCAACCCCAAATAGACTCTTTCATTTTTCTTTTGCCTTGGGGCCTCCCAAAAGGTGGTACCCTGGGCCTGAGACTGCTTCTGCCACAGGTGAGATAAGTGAAGAGGGAGTCATGTGAGAGGGGAAAAAAAAGAAGATACTTGATTGCATCACTCCTATTAGAACTTCATCTCAGCAGAATAACCTAATTTTGTATTTTCTTATGCCCTTATGTTAGAGTGAGAACAGTGAGAGGTATGTATATGACCTGTGGTAAAAATATGGAAAACAAAAGTGTGAGATTGGAATCTTTGGGATCTTTTAGGGAAAGATAAACAGTTGTCTGAGATTTTTGCAAGTTTAGGTGACTTGTTGTGAAAGTAATTGTGATGCTGCCCAGTGAAGTTCCTGGATCTGGGATTGTATGTATGTGTAGGTTGGTTATGAGCCATTTTTTCTTTGAGACAAAGAAGAGGTGAAAACCCCCAATGTTTGTTTTATATATACATATAAAGTTCGTATATATATACATATATGAAGTCTTGGCCTATTCCAGATTTTTAATGGGGAATACCTGAAATCCAAATATGTATTAGTGAGGTATTAATACATGTTGCCAAAGGATAATGAAAACTGAGGACAATGTGCAGCCATATTTAAAAGAGATACATATTCATTTTTATTCAGTTTATTTGTATGGCTTTAGGAACTATATTGTTGCTATTTGCGGTCATTTTTGAGTTGTAAAAGCTTTTAACTACTTTTTAGATTTGATAGCTTTCAGCTACTTTTTGAAGCACAAAGTTTTTATAAATGATTTTTGAGTTTACATTAAAGTGAACTTTTAAAATGAAGGCAATTTAAATTAAAGCAGCATTTGGATGCATATAAGAATGTAGTATTTTTAAAAAGCATGTTGTAAGGTTTTAAAATTTGTTACATTACAGACTGTTGGCAACACTTACGGTAATTTTTCATTAGCAACCATGTTTCCCAGGAGGGAATTTACCAAAGAAGATTATAAAAAGAAATTATTGGATCTGGAACTTGCCCCAAGTGCTTCAGTGGTACTGTTGCCAGTATGTATTTACATACAAATTTTTTCTGTTCTTTTAATCTTATTTGTTCTACTATTGATCATTTCTTGTAATTAGTGGAAGGGGGAAGGTGAAAGGTGTACTGTGGGTCATTAAAGTCTAAATTATCCAAAAATGTTAGATCAGTTTATTGTTCTGTTATCCCGTGTGCTGTGTATTTGTATTGCTAGTGAGGCACTAAATAGTTTAATTTTTAACTTTTTCCTCACCTATTTTCATGTATAAAAAATGACCAGGAAGAGAAGAAAATAAATGCAGAGTATTAACAGATTTAAAGGCTTTTATTTATGTATAACTCTACTGTTTACCAAGTTTTTAAAAAACATTTTAACATAAAAAATAATGTCAGTTTTTAAATATATTTATCCCATATGATCCTCACACAATATTTTAATCATTGGTGAAAAAAAGAGGCTCAGGAAGCTTAAATGACTTTGCCAAGGCGCTGCCACCTGAAGTACCAGAGTTGGAATGAGAGCCTGGGTCTTCTGTGTCTTGGTTAGTATAGTTTTCCCTGCTTTGAACTAGAGCACCACATCTAAAACAGTTAACCCTCCAATAATCAGAATTGTATTCACTGAGGTTTGAGGCTTTTCCCTTTTTAAAAATCATCAAGAAAGAGTTTTCTTCTCAAAGTTGTTAATGTCTTTGCAAAAGTTTAGTTCTTAAAACTAAATCATTTCACTGAGAATAGTTTCTTTGTTGTGATTACTCCTTTAAAAAGCAGAGCTCTGGGAGTTCCCAGGAGTTTATATACACTTGAAAAACAGCAAAAGATGGTAATTCTACCTACCTGCAGTAAAGTAAAATCAATAGGACTTAATTTTTCAGATTAGATATTCATTTAGAACCATGAGTGTGATGTCTTGGGGTTGGTGTAGCCTTTATAGAGGTTTATTTCTTAATTTTTAGGCAGGAAGACAAACTGCATCCATGGTACATTCTTCCAGTGGAGACTTTTGGACTTTGTTGGGGACAGTACTTTACCCATTCCTTGCTATCTGGAGATTGATTAGCAACTTCTTATTTAGTAACCCTCCGGCGCAGACCTCAGCGAGGGCAGTATCATTGGAACCTGCAAACCTTGCATCCTCTAGCAACTCAGAAAAAAGGTAGCTGTGTTTTCCACGTTTGCAAAATGTTAGTAATGCAATACCTTTTTGTTACGGGTACTTTGTCTTGTTTCTGTGTAGGGGAAAAAACCCAAATATTCTGAAACTTTATTTTAACATCTCTTCTAGGAAACTCACCTGAGTTTTCTCAGCCATATTTTAAAAATCTCCTCCATGGAAACAACTTCACCTCTACTGGTTTTATTATTTGATTTATATTGAATTCTCTTTTATCCCAGAACTATAAAGGCAGATTTTTTGTTTCAGATCTAAATAGTAATTCCTTTCTCACTAGCCATATTTTGTCTGACAAGCTATTTTTCTACATTAATTTCTCACAGTCATCTTGTATAACTTCTTTAGCGGGATCTAGATGGTTTTAATCCTGGTCATTCTTTAATCTGCTGGCTCTCTTCTCTGGATCATTCAGAGAAGAACCAAACTGAAGAAATTTGATATTTATTTGAAAACGGTGCCTCCTTCCGAGAGTTATTTTGGACTAGTCCCTTAACTAAGAGGCCTAACTTTTATTGCAGATACCTAAGGTTAGGATGGCAATAATACTAATAGATAACATTAATATACAACTAGTGGGTTTTTTAAATTAAGGTATCATTGATGTACAATCTTATGAAGGTTTCACATGAGCAACATGGTGGTTACTACATTCATCCATATTATCGAGTCCCCCCCCACACCTCATTGCAGTCACTGTCCATCAGCATAGTAAGATGCTCTAGAGTCACTACTTGTCTTCTCTGTGCTATACTGCCTACCCTGTGACCACCCTACATTATGTGTGCTAATCATAATGCCCCTTAATCCCCTTCTCCCTCCCTCCGTACCCTTACTCCTTCCCTTTGGTAACAGCTAGTCTCTTCTTACAGTCTGTGAGTCTGCTACTGTTTACACAACTAATGATTTTATTTCATACCTCTGTTAAGAGTCAGCATATTTGAAACAGGTTAACAGAAAGTATTTTTGTAGAAGGTGAGATTATACCCTCTTCTTATAATTAAATAAGGGTATAATACACACCTTTTGTGAAACACTCTGTTAGGCCATTACTAGGCATTATAGCAAATCCTCACAACAATCTTATGTGATAAGTAATGAAAATCCTTGCCTCTGTTTGCCATCAGTAAGGAGATGCCTAATCTTGTGTCATATTGACTATATGAAAATTTGTGTAAATACTGTAACTGGGCTGATTTAGCCTTTATCTTGATTTCTTAAATATTAGGCAGGAAGACCAATTGTATCCTTAGTATTTCACTCAAGTGGGAACATAGGGGAATTCTTCTCTAGTCTTACAATCAGCATTCAAACTAGGTCTTGTTAGTGCTGAATTTCACTGAGCACTGGTAGAAGCATTTAATCCTGAATTACTGTATTATCAGGTAGCTGTGTAGGTTTTTAAGACTTTTTCAAATAAGGGAAGAGTTTTAGGTTGGGGTAAGGGATGAATAAAGGCAAAGCTTTGTGTTCTACTATTGGTTTTTCTTTTTTTTCTTCTTTTTCTCCCCTGTAGTGTTAGAGAATGTACTAGCTTAATTTCACTCATTTCCTCCCCATTTTAGATGAAGACATCCTGTTTGATCTTAATTTATACATAAATGAACTATTCTTAAAGATAATGAAAGGACTAAAATTGCTGATTGACCATAATTAGGCTATGACTGGAGCTTTTGATAGCCTCTGGGGTGCTGTGTAAGTTACAAATGTTTTAGTAGATATATCAGCTTGCATATATAATAAAGGCAAGATTAGTTGGAAACTGGTCCCACTTTTCCAAAGCTTAGGAAGTTAACAAATATACAGAAATGGAAAATATTATTTGGCTGGTTTGGCTGAGAGAATAGGTAAAATTAAACTGCCAAAAACATACGAAGTCCAGTACTGCATTAGGATATATGTGATTATTTTCCAATGGCTTTCCTTAAAATACAGTTGCCCATGCTAATGGAATTTTAAAGGAAACAGAATTGTATTTCTGCTATTTTTGTTTTATATTGTTTTCTGTCTTGCTTATATCAGGGAACCAGTCAGAAAAAGAGTGCTGGAGAAACGGGGGGAAGACTTTAAAAAGGAGGGGAAGATATATAGATTGAGGACTCAAGATGATGGTGAAGATGAAAACAACACTTGGAATGGAAATTCTACTCAACAGATGTAGTATGACAAGTATGCAGTGATCATTGTTTCTTTTATGATTTAATTCAACTAAAATTCTACTGGAGAAATGGGACTGCTTTATGTTCTCCTACTGATTATAAAATGTCTCTTTATTCCTGCATAGTGGGTTAAAGTGGTTTAACTCCGACAAGTCAAAAGATGAAATAACTGGCTCCTATGAAGGGCCTTGCCATATGGTAACCAACTGCTAGAAGCCTAAAAGAATCAAAAAGTCTGCCACACCTCTCCCTTAATCAGCTTTCTTAGTATTTCATATACCTATTAACCCTATGCTTTCAGATATGTTTTGTTTAGAGCTGTTCTGTTCCAGAACCCTTAAGCCCACGCAGACTAACTGGTATGTCACTGAGTAATTTGACTCTGAGTCAGAGCATTTTAACTAGCCAATCAGATGATAATTTATGTTTAACTTTTTTCTTTTCACTCATCAGCTGCAAGCAAAATCTTGTAGTTTTTAATCTTGAACACCGAATAAAAAATCTTTTACAAAAATTATTTTTGCTGTAAGTTTTGTTATCCTAGCATATTTTTGTTTCACAGGGCTTTGGTTGAGGTTATGTGTCTCCTTTCCTCGCACCCCGCCAACCATAAGTAGTGCCCTGGAGCTCTCCCAAGAAAGTAGCTGACCACCCTACCTTAAATACCACTGAAAGAAGAAATTGTTTGACACATACTGATGCTGTATTACTGTCTCTCCTAAGTCAGGGAAGCATCACTTTGTATAATGTTATGATCTTATTCTCATCAGATGGAAAACAAAGTGCTAGTCTTCAACTATTTCACACTTTTATACTACAGTTTTGCTTTTGATAATCACACTTCAAAGATCTAAAGGAGTGGTAGTGTAGGACAAGAAGTATGGAATGAGGATATGCTCTTTGCTCATTTGGTTATTAAGAATCTTAAAGACAGGAAGGATTAAAGATGGTGGTGTGAGAAGTGAGACAGACGCTACCTCCTAAAACTGCATATAATACGAAAATATAACTAATACAACTACTCTTGAAAGAGCAACAGGAAAAGAGGAATGCTCCAAACTGCATTCACCTGGAGACAAGAGCAGACCTCAAGGAACAGGTAACGTACTAAAGCTGTGGCCTGGCAGAATCCAAGATGTTCCCCCACCCCACCCCACCTCACCTCACCTGTGAGAGGAAGAGAAATGGAGCAGGGAGGGAGTGGAAACCTGGGACTGTTGAATACCTAACCCTGGAGATCTCTGGAAGCACAAACCTACATTTCATGGTGCTTGCATGATACTCTCCTAATTAGGGGCTTGAAAAGCTAAGACAGGCAGAATTCCTGGAGAGACTAAGATCCCAGCTGCTTGTTGAAAGCAGGGATCCATATCCAGCTACTCTGGGACAAAAGAAAGATGGGCAGTCTGAGAGACTTCCTAACAAAGGAGCCCTTCACAAGAGGGCTGCTAAAGGGGCAACAATTGCACAGAGCTTACTACTCAGGAAAAAGGACAGGTAGACAAAATTGTCCGGGTGCACTCTGCCCAGCAGGTTGGGAGCGTTCATGATCTTCAGGTGCTCCCGCTCCCTGGCTGCCTACACAGCTCCAAAAACCCCTTCCATGATAGGCAGCCTACTGCGCCTTTCTCCTGGCCAGACCCACCGGGCTCCCAAAACGGGAAACAATACCCTGGTATTGGGCCAGCCAGAGGGAGGATCTGTCTGCAGCAGCTGAAAACACAAAGCACAGGGGCTTGTATCTGGGTGCTCGGCCTACTAGTTCAGGCAGTGGAGACATGCATAGAATCCGGAAAGCAGAAAACAGCTCTTTCCTCCCACCAGGCACCAAAACCACTACCCTGCAACCCCCGACATTGCTTCAGGGGCTGAGCAGCTCGAGACAATAGAGCTTCTGGGCATTAGAGGGCACCATACACAAATATGAAGTGCCAAAGGAACCTGGTCCAGAGTAAAATTATGAATACAACTCCTGAGAAAGATTTAAATGATCTGGACCTCATGACTCTCCCTGAAAGGGAGTTCAAAATAAAAATCATTAACATGCTCATGGAGGTACGGAATGATATTCAAGAACTCATGAATGAATTCCGGTCAGAGATCCAATCATTGAAGAGCACAATGGAGGGTATTAAATGAAGATGGGATATGCTGAAGGAAATAATAAATGAAAGAGAAACTAGAGAAGAGAATACAAAGAAGCTGAGGCACAGAGGAAAAAAAAATCTCCAAAAATGAAAGAAGAGAACTGTGGGACCAATCCAAACGGAACAATATTCGCATTATAGGGGTACCAGAAGAAGAGAGAGAAAAGGGGATAGAAAGTGTCTTTGAGGAGGTGATTGATGAAAACTTCCCCAATCTGGATAAGGAGATAGTCTCTCAGGCCATGTAGGTGCACAGATCTCCCAACACAAGGAACCCAAGGGAGACAACATCAAGACATATAGTAATTAAAATGGCAAAGATCAAGGATAAGGAAAGACTATTAAAGCAGCCAGAGAGAGAAATATGATCACATACAAAGGTAAGCCCATCAGGCTATCATCAGACTTCTCAGAAGAAACCTTACAGGCCATAAGGGAGTGGCATGATGTATTTAATGCAATGAGGCAGAAGGGCCTTGAACCAAGATTACTTTATCCAGCAAGATTATCATTTAAATTTAAAGGAGGGATTAAACAAGTCCCAGATAAGCAAAAGCTGAGAGAATTTAACTCTCACAAACCATCTCTACAGTGTATTTTGGAGGGACTGCTATAGATGGAAGTGTTCCTAAGGTGTAATAGCTGTCACCAGAGGTAATAAAAGCACAGTAAAGAAACTAGAACAGCTAATTACTAAGCAAATGCAAAATTAAATTATTCACACAGTCAAGGGATAGGCAAACAGTATCTAATATATAAATAATGGAGGAGGAAGAAAAAGGAGAAAAAAAAAACCTTTAGATTGTGTTTGTAATAGAATATTAAGTGAGTTGGGTTAGACTCTTAGTAAGGAAGTTAACATTGAACCTTTGGTAACCACAAATCTAAAGCCTGCCAATGCCAATAAGTACATACCTATCCATAATCACCCTAAATGTAAATGGACTGAATGCACCAATCAAAAGACATAGAGTCACTGAGTGGATAAAAAAACGACCCATATATATGCTGCCTACAAGAGACTCACTTTAAACCCAAAGTCAAACACAGACTAAAAGTGAAGGGATGGAAAAAGATTTCATGCAACTAATAGGGAGAAAAAAGCAGGAGTTGCAGTACTTATATCAGACAAACGACTTCAAAACAAAGAAAGTCACAAGAGACAAGGACATTACATAATGATAAAAGGGTGAATACAACAAGAAGATATAACCATGATAAATATCTATGTGCTAAAAACAGGAGCACGTACATACGTGAAACAAATACTAACAGAATTAAAGGGGGAAATAGAATGCAATGCATTCATTCTAGGTGACTTCAACACACCACTCACTCTGAAGGACACATCACCCAGGCAGAAAATAAGTAAGGAGACAGAGGCACTGAACAACACATTAGAACAGATGTACCTAACAGACATCTACCGAACTCTACACCCAAAAGCAGCAGAATACACATTCTTCTCAAGTGCACATGGAACATTTTCAAGAATAGATCACATACTAGGCCACAAAAAAAAAACCTCAGTAAATTCAAAAAGATTGAAATTGTAACAACCAGGTTTTCAGATCACAAAGGTATGAAACTGGAAATAAGTTACACAAAGAAAATGAAAAATCCAACAAACACATGGAGGCTTAATAACATGCTCCTAAATAATCAATGGATCAATGACCAAATAAAAACAGAGATCAAGCAATATATGGAGACTAATGACAATAATTCAACACCACAAAATCTGTGGGATGTAGCGAAGGCCATGCTAAGATGCAAATATATACTGCAATACAGGCCTATCTCAGGAAAGAAGAACAATCCCATATGAGCAGTCTAAACTCAAAATTAATAAAACTAGAAAAGACGAACAAATGAGACCCAAAGTCAGTAGAAGGACGGACATAATAAAGATTAGAGCAGAAATAAATAAAATCGAGAAGAATAAAACAATACAAAGGATCAATGAAAGCAAGAGCTGGTTCTTTGGGAAAATAAAGAAAATAAATAAACCCCTAGCCAGACTTTAACCAAGAAAAAGAGAGTCGACCCACATAAACAGAATCAGAAATGAGAAAGGAAAAATCACTACGGACAGCACAGAAATACAAAGAACTATTAGAGAATAATACTATGAAAAATTATATGGTAACAAACTGGATAACCTAGAAGAAATGGACAACTTTCTTAAAAAATACAACCTTCCAAGGCTGATCCAGAAAGAAACAAAATCTGAACAGACCAATTACCAGCAACGAAATTGAACTGGTAATCAAAAACCTACCTATGAAAAAAGTCCTGGACTAGATGGCTTGACTGCTCAATTTTATCAAACATTTAGTGAAGACCTAATACTCATTCCCCTTAAAGTTTTCCAAGGAGTAGAAGAAGAGGGAAACTTCCAAATTCATTCTATGAGGCCAGCATCACTCTTAGTACCAAAATCAGGCAAAGACACCAAAAAAGAAAAAGAAAACCTCAGACCAATATCCCTGATGAACACAGATGCAAAAATACTCAACAAAATATTAGCAAACCAAATTCAAAAATACATCAAAAGGATCATCCATCATGTTCAAGAAGGATTTATTCCAGGGATGCAAGGATGGTACAATATTTTAAAATCCATCAACATCATCCACTACATCAACAAAAAGAAGGACAAAAACCACGTGATCATCTCGTTAGATGCTGAAAAAGCATTTGACAAAATTCAACATCCATTCATGATAAAAACTCTCAAGAAAATGGGTATAGAGAGCAAGTACCTCAACATAATAAAGGTCATATGTGACAAACCCACAGCCAACATTATACTTAACAGCGAGAAGCTGAAAGCTTTTCCTTTAAGATTGGGAACAAGACAAGGATGCCCACTCTCCCCACTTCTACTCAACATAGTACTAGAGGTCCTAGCCACGGCAGTCAGACAACACAAAGAAATAAAAGGCATCCAGATTGGCAAGGAAGAACTCAAACTGTCCCTATTTGCAGATGACACGATATTGTACACAAAAAACCCTAAAGAATCCACTCCAAAACTACTAGATCTAATATCTGAATTCAGCAAAGTTGCAGGATACCAAATTTATACACAGAAATCTGTTGCATTCCTATACACTAACGATGAACTAGCAGCAAGAGAAATCAGGAAAACAATTCCATTCACAACCGCATCAAAAGGAATACTATACCTAGGAATAAACCTAACCAAGGAAATGAAAGACCTATACCCTGAAAACTACAAGATACTCTTAAGAGAAATTAAAGAGGATACTAATAATGGAAATTCATGCCATGCTCTTGGCTAGGAAGAATTAATATTGTCAAAATGGCCATCCTGCCTAACGCAATCTACAGATTCAATGCAATCCCTATCAAAACACCAACAGCATTCTTCAGCAAACTAGAGAAAATCATTCTACAATTCATATGGAAACACAAAGACCCCGAATAGCCAAAGCAATCCTGAGAAGGAAGAATAAAGCTGGGGGGATTATGCTCCCCAACTTCAAGCTCTCCTACAAAGCCACACTACTCAACAATTTGGTACTGGCACAAGAACAGACCCATAGACCAATGGAACAGGTGAGAGATCCCTGATATTAACCAAAGCATATGTGGTCAATTAATATACGATAAAGGAGCCATGGACATATAATGGGGAAATGACAGCCTCTTCAAGAGCTGGTGTTGGCAAAACTGGACAGCTACATGCAAGAGAATGAAACTGGCTTATTGTTTAACCCCATACACAAAAGTAAATTCAAAATGGATCAAGGACCTGAATGTAAGTCATGAAACCATAAAACTCTTAGAAGACAACATGGGCAAAATCTCCTGAATATAAGCATGAGCAACTTCTTCCTGAACACATCTCCTCTGGCAAGGGAAACAAAAGCAAAAATGAAATCATGAGACTGCATCAAACTAAAAAGTTTCTGTACAGCAAAGACACCATCAGCAGAACAAAAAGTCATCCTATAGTATGGGAGAATATATTTCTAAATGACATATCTGACAGGGGTTAACATCCAAAATATATGAAGAACTTACATGCCTCAACACCCAAAAAGCAAATAACCCAATGGGCAGAGGATATAAAGAGACAGTTCTCCTATGGAGAAATTCAGATGGCTAACAGACATGAAAAGATGCTCCACTTCACTACTCATCAGGGAAATGCAAATTAAAACCACAGTGAGATACCACCTCACACCAGTAAGGATGGCCAGCATTGAAAAGAGTAAAAACAACAAATGCTGGCGAGGATGTGGAGAAAGGGGAACCCTCCTACATTGCTGGTGGGAATGTAAGCTACTTCAACCATTGTGGAAAGCAATATGGAGGTTCCTCATAAAACTAAAAATATGCAAATACCTTTTGACCCAGGAATCCTACTCCTTGGAATTTACCCAAAGAATACAACTTCTCAGATTCAAAAACACATATGCACCTCTGTTTACTGCAGCACTTTTTACAATACCCAAGATATGGAAGCAACCTAAGTGTCCATCAGTAGATGAATGGATAAAGAAGAGGTGGTACATATACACAATGGAATACTGTTCAGCCATGAGAAAGAAAATATATTCTGCCACTTGCAACAACATGAATGGAGCTGGAGGATATTATGCTTCGTGAAATAAGCCAGGTGGAGAAAGACAAGTGCCAAGTGATTTTCCTCATTTGTGGAGTATAACAACGAAGCAGAACTGAAGGAACAAAGTAGCAGCAGACTCAGAGACTCCAAGAAGGAACTAGTGGTTACCAAAGGGGAGGGGTGTGGGAGGGCGGGTGGGGAGGGTGGGAGAAGGGGATTGAGGGGTATAATGTTTAGTACACATGGTATGGGGGATCATGGGGAAAACAGTGTAGCACAGAGAAGGCAAACAGTGAATCTGTGGCATCTTACTACACTGATGGGCAGTGACTGCATTGGGGTATGCATTGGGACTTGATAATATGGGTAAATGTAGTAACCACATTGTTTTTTCATGTGAAACTGTCATAAGAGTATATCAATAATACCTTAGTAAAAAAATTAAAATGAAGAAAAAAGAATTTTAAGGACATTCTTATTCTGACTTAATGCTGCTTTGTGTATATTTTTGATAGTGGAGACCACTAAACTGTTTGAAAAAGGATTAAATGTGACTGTTCCTCTTATAACTTTGTTTTTAGATTGCAAGATACTGATTTTGAATAAACATACAAAAGGACTCTGACTTCATTTTGTAATTTTAAGAAAATATTTCTCAGAGCAAATTTTGTTTTTCACTTATGAAATAACAGTGACTTTAAAATGTTAATAGTCAATGTTGGCAAGGAAACAGACAAGCTGTGCTATTGGTAAGAGCAAGAACTTTACAGAAAACATCAGAAACCCTTAAATATTTCAATATTTGATCCAAATCTTTGATCAACAATTTTTTTAAGGAGTGATCATAAATACAACAAAGTTTATGTATATACATATTCAGTAAATGTTTTACCAACTAAATGCCTTCTGTAGACATTAACTTTTGATGAGGAGAAATGGTACAATACTAATTCAGTAATTTAATTTAACATGTTTATTAAGCACTTGCTACGTGGGGGGGGGGGAGTAAGTTGGTAGGTACAGTATAATCTCAGCTTTGTAAATATATATAGATAGTACTATGTATTAACAAAACGTGAAGGAAAAAGAATATGCACCAAACATTCACAGTGGTAAGAATTGGTATATGTAATCTTAGTTCTCTTTTAGTACTCGGCCCTGATTTTCTGCAATGGTTGTATTACTTCCATAATTTAAAAGTGAGGTTGAAAAAGAAAAATCTCCAGCAAGCATCCCGTTTAAGTAAAGGTTTGTCGTTTAAAAAAAAAGAATATGTGATTTTAAAACAAAATGAGAAACCTGTTAAATGGGTGTGACCAACTAAAAACTATTAGAAATGTATTTGTAAAAACTTGCAGTGTAAGTCAGTTTGCCTTGAAAAAAGTCAAATATAGATCATAAAGAAATGTTCAGAAAAGAATGGTTTACCATCTTTGAGTAGGAGGGTCCCTCCTCAATTTCATATATTATTAAAAGTATACATGGTGAAAATATTCAAAACAATATAAAGAAGGCTAGAAAATAGCATCTTACCTCCAGTTTTTTCCCCATATTCACCTCTATTGACAGTTTCTTTTGTAATCTTAAGAAAACATTTATGTACCTATTAGCAAATGTGTCATCCTTATTTTTAAATGGGATCATGTATTTACTGCTGTGCATCTAAATTTTACTTATACAGTCTTGAAAATCTTTCACAATCAACACATAGCTACCTCATTATTAATGGCTTCATAGCATTTTACTTGTTAAATGACCCCAGCTTACCCACTCTATGGTGGTGTTCATTGGTTATTACAATTTTTTTGCTTGTTTTTGCTTTTCTATTAGAAACATTGCTACAACAGCCATCTTTCAGAAGGTATGTTCTTAGCTGCGAAAATACACTTGTAGGATTGGTTTGTATAATTCACTGAGTGAAAAGGTGTTTGGAGTTGGATTATAAAAGATGCTGCCAAATTGCCTTCAACAAAGGCTTTGATTTTGCACTCCCACCAGCGTATGTGTATGAGAATGTTGATTTTCCCTGCTTCCTTGTGGACACTGTATTATAATACTTTTTCACCTGTCAACATGCTAGATGAAAAATTGTGTTTCATTCAATATGCATTGCATTGATCATGAAGTTTAGCATCTTTTAATATTATTGGTCATTTATACTTATTTTCTGAGAATGCATGTTTTAATTTTGTTTTTCATCTTTTTTTTTTGCTACCAGTAATATGCAATTACATGAGCAACATTATGGTCACTAGACACCCCCTATTATCAAGTCCCACCACATACCCCATTGCAGTCACTGTCCATCAGCATAGTAGGATGTTATAGAATCACTACTTATCTTCTCTGTGTTATACTGATTTTCCCGAATCTCCCCACCCCACCCCCACCCCGCTACATATGTGTGCCCCTTTTCCCCCTAATCCCTCCATTCCCACCCATCTTCCCCAGTCCCTTTCCCTTTGGTAACTGTTAGTCCATTCTTGGGTTCTGTGAGTCTGCTGCTGTTTTGTTCCTTCAGTTTTTGCTTTGTTCTTATACTCCACAGATGAGTGAAATCATTTGATACTTGTCTTCCTCTGCCTGGCTTATTTCACTAAACATAATACCCTCTAGCTCCATCCATGTTGTTGCAAATGGTATGATTTGTTTTCTTCTTATGGCTGAATAATATTCCATTGTGTATATATACCACATCTTCTTTATGCATTCATCTACTGATGGACACTTAGGTTGCTTCCATTTCTTGGCTATTGTAAATACTGCTGTGATAAACATATGGGTGCATATGTCTTTTTCAAACTGGGCTGCTGTATTTTTAGGGTAAATTCCTAGGAGTGGAATATCTGGGTCAAATGGTATATCTATTTTGAGTTTTTTGAGGAACCTGCATGTGTAGGAGGGTTCCCCTTTCTCCACATCCTGTCCAACATTTGTTGTTGTTTGCCTTTTGGATGTTGGCCATCCTAACTGGTGTGAAGTGATATCTCATTGTGGTTTTAATTTGCATTTCTCTGATGACTAGTGATGTGGAGCATCTTTTCATGTGCCTGTTGGCCATCTGAATTTCTTCTTTGGAGAAGTGTCTGTTCAGCTCCTCTGCCCATTTTAATTGCCTTATTTGCTTTTCGTTTGTTGAGGTGCGTGAGCTCTTTATAAAATTTGGACGTCAACCCCTTATCAGATATGTCATTTTTTAATATATTCTCCCATACTGTAGGATGTCTTTTTGCTCTGCTGATGGTGCCCTTTGCTGTACAGAAGCTTTTTAGTTTGATATAGTCCCACTTGTTCATTTTTGCTCTTGTTTCCCTTGCCCAAGGAGATATGCTCATGAAGAAGTGGCTCATGTTTATGTCCAAGACATTTTTCCCTATATTTTTTTCTAAGAGTTTTATGGTTTCATGACTTACATTCAGGTCTTTGATCCATTTTGAGTTTACTTTTGTGTATGACGTTAGACAGTAATCCAGTTTCATTCTCTTACATGTAGCTGTCCAGTTTTGCCAACACCAGCTATTGAAGAGGTTGTCATTTCCCCATTGTATACCCATGGCTCCTTTATCATATATTAATTGACCATATATGCTTGGGTTTATCTCTGGGCTCTCTATTCTGGTCCACTGGTCTATGGGTCTGTTCTTTTGCCAGTACCAAATTGTTTTGATTACTGTGGCTTTGTAGTAGAGCTTGAAGTCAGGAAGCGTAATTCCCTCTGCTTTATTCTTCCTTTTCAGGATTGCTTTGGCTATTCGGGGTCTTTTGTGGTTCCATATGAATTTTAGAACTGTTTGCCCTAGTTCATTGAAGAATGCTGTAGGTATTTTGATAGGAATTGCATTGAATCTGTAGATTGCGTTAGGCAGGATGGCCATTTTGACAATATTAATTCTTCCTAGCCAAGAGCATGGCATGAATTTCCATTTATTAGTGTCCTCTTTTATGTCTCTTAAGAGTGTCTTGTAGTTTTCAGGGTATAGGTCTTTCATTTCCTTGGTTAGGTTTATTCCTAGGTATAGTATTCCTTTTGATGCGATTGTGAATGGAATTGTTTTCCTGATATCTCTTGCTGCTAGTTCATCGTTAGTGTATAGGAATGCAACAGATTTCTGTGTATTAATTTTGTATCCCGCAACTTTGCTGAATTCAGATATTAGATCTAGTAGTTTTGGAGTGGATTCTTTAGGGTTTTTTGTGTACAATATCGTGTCATCTGCAAATAGGGACAGTTTGAGTTCTTCCTTGCCAATCTGGATGCCTTTTATTTCTTTGTGTTGTCTGACTGCCGTGGCTAGGACCTCTAGTACTATGTTGAGTAGAAGTGGGGAGAGTGGGCATCCTTGTCTTGTTCCCAATCTTAAAGGAAAAGCTTTCAGCTTCTCGCTGTTAAGTATAATGTTGGCTGTGGGTTTGTCACATATGACCTTTATTATGTTGAGGTACTTGCTCTCTATACCCATTTTCTTGAGAGTTTTTATCATGAATGGATGTTGAATTTTGTCAAATGCTTTTTCAGCATCTAACGAGATGATCACGTGGTTTTTGTCCTTCTTTTTGTTGATGTAGTGGATGATGTTGATGGATTTTAAAATATTGTACCATCCTTGCATCCCTGGAATAAATCCTTCTTGAACATGATGGATGATCCTTTTGATGTATTTTTGAATTTGGTTTGCTAATATTTTGTTGAGTATTTTTGCATCTGTGTTCATCAGGGATATTGGTCTGAGGTTTTCTTTTTCTTTTTTGGTGTCTTTGCCTGATTTTGGTACTAAGAGTGATGCTGGCCTCATAGAATGAATTTGGAAGTTTCCCTCTTCTTCTACTCCTTGGAAAACTTTAAGGGGAATGAGTATTAGGTCTTCACTAAATGTTTGATAAAATTGAGCAGTCAAGCCATCTAGTCCAGGCCTTTTTTCATAGGTAGGTTTTTGATTACTAGTTCAATTTCGTTGCTGGTAATTGGTCTATTCAGATTTTCTGTTTCTTTCTGGATCATCCTTGGAAGGTTGTATTTTTCTAGAAAGTTGTCCATTTCTTCTAGGTTATCCAGTTTGTTGCCATATAACTTTTCCTAGTATTCTCTCATAATTCTTTGTATTTCTGTGGTGTCCATTGTGATTTTCCTTTTTCATTTCTGATTCTGTTTATGTGTGTAGGCTATCTTTTTTTCTTGATAAGTCCGGCTAGGGGTTTATCTATTTTGTTTATTTTCTCAAAGAACCAGCTCTTGCTTTCATTGATTTTTTTCTCGTTTTATTCTTCTTAATTTTATTTATTTATGCTTTAATCTTTATTATGTCCCTCCTTCTACAGACTTTGGGCTTCATTGTTCTTCCTTTTCTAGTTTCATTAATTGTGAGTTAGACTGTTCATTTGGGATTGTTCTTCTTTCCTGAGGTAGGCCTGTATTGCAATATATTTGCATCTTAGCATGGCCTTCGCTACATCCCACAGATTTTGTGGTGTTGAATTATTGTCATTAGTCTCCATATATTGCTTGATCTCTGTTTTTATTTGGTCATTGATCCATTGATTATTTAGGAGCATGTTATTAAGCCTCCATGTGTTTGTTGGATTTTTCATTTTCTTTGTGTAACTTATTTCTAGTTTCATACCTTTGTGATCTGAAAACCTGGTTGTTACAATTTCAATCTTTTTGAATTTACTGAGGTTTTTTTTTTGTGGCCTAGTATGTGATCTATTCTTGAAAATGTTCCATGTGCACTTGAGAAGAATGTGTATCCTGTTGCTTTTGGGTGTAGAGTTCTGTAGATGTCTGTTAGGTCCATCTGTTCTAATGTGTTGTTCAGTGCCTCTGTCTCTTTATTTATTTTCTCGTTGATCTGTCCTTTGGAGTGAGTGGTGTGTTGAAGTCTCCTAAAGTGAATGAATTGCATTCTATTTCCCCCTTTAATTCTGTTAGTATTTGTTTCACATATGTAGGTGATCCTGTGTTTGGGTGTATAGATATTTATAATAGTTATATCCTCTTGTTGGACTGACCCCTTTATCATTATGGAATGTCCTTCTTTGTCTCTTGTGACTTTCTTTGTTTTGAAGTCTATTTTGTCTGATCCAAGTACGGCAACTCCTGCTTTTTTCTCCTTATTAGTTGCATGAAATATCTTTTTCAATCCCTATATTTTCAGTCTGTGTATATCTTTGGGTTTGAAGCGAGTCTCTTGTAAGCAGCAGATAGATGGGTGTTGTATTTTTATCCATTCAGTGACTCTATGTCTTTTGATTTGTGCATTGAGACCATTTACATTTAGGGTGATTATGGATAGGTACTAATTGCCATTGCAGGCTTTAGATTCATGGTTACCAAAGGTTCAAGGGTAATTCCCTTACTATCTGACAGTCTAATTTAACTCACTTTGTATGTTATTACAAACACAGCCTAAAGTTTTTTTTTTCCTCCTTTTTCTTCCTTCGTTCTTTGTATGTTATGAATCATATTCTGTACTCTGTGTCTATCCCTTGGGTGACATCTATTTAGCCTTAGGAATACTTCCATCTGTAGAAGTCCCTCCAAAATGTGCTGTAGAGATGGTTTGTGGGAGGTAAATTCACCTTTTGCTTATCTGAAAATTGTTTAATCCTTCCTTCAAATTTAAATGATAACCTTGCTGGGTAGAGTATTCTTGGGTCAAGGCCCTTCTGCTTCATTGCATTAAATATATCATGCCACTCCCTTCTGGCCTGTAAGGTTTCTGTTGAGATGTCTGATGATAGCCTGATGGGTTTTCCTTTGTATATGATCTTTTTTCTCTCCCTAGCTGCTTTTAAAAGTCTGTCTTTATCCTTGATCTTTGCCATTTTAATTATTATATGTCTTGATGTTGTATTCCTTGGGTCCCTTGTGTTGGGAGATCTGTGAATCTCCATGGCCTGAGAGACCATCTCCTTCCCCAGATTGGGGAAGTTTTCAGCAATTACCTCCTCAGTGACACTTTCTATCCCTTTTTCTCTCTCCTTCTTCTGGTACCCCTATAATGTGAATATTGTTCTGTTTGGGTTGGTCACACAGTTCTCTCAATATTCTTTCATTCTTTGAGATTCTTTTTTCTCTCTGTGCCTCAGCTTCTTTGTATTCCTCTTTAATTTCTATTCCATATACTGTCTCTTCTACTACATCTAATCTGCTTTTAAATCCCTCCATTGTATGTTTCATTTCAGGTATGGAATTTCTTAATGATTGAATCTCAGGCTTAAATTTATTCCTGAGTTCTTGAATATTTTTCTGCACCTCCACAAGCATGTTTATAATTTTTATTTTGAACTCCCTTTGAGAAGATTGGTGAGTTCAGTCTCATTTGGCCCTTTTTCTGAGGTTTGTTAGATTTTGGTCTGAACCATGTTCTTTTGACCTTTCATATTTCTGTGTGGTGCCCACTAGTGCACAGAAACTCCAGTCTCTGGAGCTGCTCAGCCCCTAGAGTGAGGTTGGGGTCATAGGGGAGCAGAGCTGGTTCCTGGGGGGAGGAAAGATCTGTTTCCTGAATTCTGTCTGCGGTGCCTTTCTCCAGTGTCAGGGCCAGTGGGCCAAGCACACCTGTGTAAGCCTCTGTGCTTTGCGTCTCTAGTTGTTGTAGGCAGGGCCTCCCTCTGGCTGGCCTGACGCCAGCACAGTGACTGCCAGTTTGCAAACTGGTGCAGGCAGGCTAGGAGGAAGGTGCAGCAGGCTGGGTGTCACAGTGGGTGGCCTCAGAGCCCAGTAGGCAGGTAGGGGGGGTGGAGACCTGAAGCTCCTCTTAGTTTCCAACCAGCTGGACTGAGCACACCCAGACAACCTTGTCCAGCTCTCTCTCCTCCCTAGCAGCAGCTCCGTGCAAACCCTGCCCCTTCAGCAGCCCTCTCACTGCTAGGACCACCCGCCCCTCCCCTGACACAGAGCAGCCAGCTGTGGATCCCCCTCTCCACAAATGGCTCGAATGTCAGTCTCCCAAGCACTCCGCCTGTCTGACCTCCCCAACGTCCAGAGCACCACATCATATAGGCTTCCACTCACAAAGCAGATCTCCAAGGCTAGGCGCTCAGTAGTCCCAAGCTTCCACCCTGTCCCTTCTCTGTTTCTCTTCCTCCCGCTGGTGAGCTGGGGTCAGGGAAGGGCCTGGGTCCTGCCAGATTAAGGCTTTCCTACCTTACCCTGTTTCGTGAAGTCTGCTCTGTTCATGAAATATGTATGCAGTCTGGTGCAGCTTTCTTTCTTGTTGCTGTTTAAGGTTAATTGTATTAATTAACTATATTTTTATACTATCTGTGGTTTTGGGAGAAGTTCGTGTCACCTCTCACACCACCATTTTGAATCTCCTCAGTATCAGCACTTTTTAAAAACTAGCTGAAACTACTCTTTTTAAAAAATGTTCTCCCAGATACCTAGAAAGAGTGTAAGACCAAATTTTGAAGTGTTCCATAGTGAGATTTATTGAGCACATTTGTGGGGAGATGATAACGACTGCATCTTTCTATGCTCCCACCATTACTCTGGATATGTTTTATGAATAAACACACAACCAAGCAGGTGTGCTTTCTTTGCCTTGTCAGAGACAGTGAGACATGGTCCTATGGCCTCAAGAAGATGATAGAGAAATGGGCAGCTCCAGCATAATATGGGCAAGCTATAATAGGACATATTTTTAAGCGAAGTAGAGAAAGGAGTGTCTTCCTGGGGAATTCAGAAAAGCCATGCAAAGGGGAAAGAGTGTTATCTGAGCTGGAACTTCAAGGCATTTTCAGAAGGAATGTGGCATAGTGCAGTCTGTGCAGGTCAGAGCTACCATAAATTGAGAGAAGAAAAAGAGGAAACAGGCCAGGTAAAAGTCAGATCACATGGGCCTTGCAGGCCATACTTAGGTCCTTATAAGTTGTCCTATAGACAGGGGAGAGGCAGGAAGGACATGAAGCAGTAGGGGGAAGAAAGTATCAATCAATGATCATCTCTTTTTGTATGTTATGATATCTCTGGTCCAGGGAATATACAGTGTCAGCAGAAAGTTTTGGTTTAGTGGGATAGCTTAGATGCTCCAAGTGGGACTTAGTAAATTCTGTGGAACCTGCCTTTACAAGGAGAAACACCCATAGATATAGAACATAGTGCTATTTTTATTTTCTGGGAAACAAAAAGTGTGAGGCTGTGAGGGAGCTTGAAGAGAGCAGGAGATAAAATTGAGGTCCATCCATACAGTGGAGCTGATTTCTTATATAAAGCACTACTGTGGTTTTTACTCATATTTCTACCTTTAAAGTATCTGAAACTTAGCTGGGCTGTATTTAAGTGGCCCACAGAACCACTGGATGAGCTCAGTATCTGCACATTTCCACAAGGGCCACCTGCCAGGTCTGCTAAAGCCCAAATGAATCCCTGATACTGGACAACACACTGATGTTTCCCTTTTAATCAGGGGCTTGAAGTCCTTCAAGATTTAGTCTCTAACACTGCAGAACACCTATATGAAGAAGTCTGGTTAGGTGCATAATATAAGAGCCTAAGGAATTTTGTGGGTCAGAATGAAGAAATAGGGCTTAATTCCTGTTGGCCTGGTTTTGTTACCCCTTGTTTAAGCGCTTATAGTACTTGTACGACAGAAATGCCACACAGCAGACTCCAAGAAGCAGAAGAGTAAAGAGTATGTACAAAGCTGTCTGGGCTTCTGTTGTACCTAGTGTCAGCCCCAAGAACGGAACCTCCTCCCCTTTCACGGTGCTGATGGTGGGTCCAGCATCTAGGAGAGAACAAGAAAGAATGATTTATGCACTAGTGCAGACGTAATTATTGGATCTATGTTAACCTTTATTAAGCCCAAGCTAGGCTGTTAGAATAGAGACGTACCAACCACCAGAGTGAGTGCTTTGCTGAGGTGATGTCATGCAGCCCTTTCAGTGAGTTTTGGACCTCTGAATGAGGTTAAGTAGTTATATTTTTTAAACATCTCTATCAGCAATTAGAGTATAATCTAAATGGATAATTGTCTCTTACATTTGTATAGTAACACATACTTTTTAAGTTATTCAACTAATATTGGGCACTTTACATTGTCCTGGGCATTGTATTTTCACAGTCACTGTATTTGATCTTCTCATCAGCCCAGGAGCATTTGCCAAGTTTCTTGCCTAAGGTCACACAACAGTAAGGTAGCGGTAGGGCTTGGACAAGAATCTAGACCTGCTGCTCCCAGTCCAGGGCCTATCTTTTAGATGGAATATAAGCCCTAAGTTCCTTTGTTCCTTCCTAAGATTGTCTGGAGGAAAGAAAATAAATATTGGTTGAATGAATGAAGAGGATGGAGAGATAGAGAGAAAGGTGATAAACTAGAAGAAAATAGACTGAAAAAGGGCCCTCTCACTGTAGCGCCACCCAGAGCCACATCTTACCTTCTGGCTGGAGACAAGGGTGTGGCCCTGCAGCAGGGTCAGGGAAGCCATTGCACCGGGCTACAGAGGCATAGAACTTGACTGAGGCTTTGGGGATCCTTGGCAGAGAAGGGTCAGTGTAGTTCACAAAATGAAGACCAAACCTCTCTGTGAAGCCTGTGGCCCACTCAATGTTGTCCATCACACTCCAAACCGTGTATCCTCGAAGGTCCACCTTATCCTGCACAGCTGCCCAAATGCAGAGGCCCTGGCATGAGCTTTTGTACACCTTTATTTACCCCAGGCCTGTTGAGGCCACGCCTACCCACAGCTCAGTCACAGTCACCACTTTCCCCGTTTGCAGCTCAAAGGGAGTTGTTTATTTGGGGGGTTGTTTTTAGCTCTTTTGAGAGCACTGCCCATCCTTGCCATGTAGTGATTGTTAGCTGGTCCTCTGTGAATGGAGCTATAGAGCCATCAGCATGTTTCTAGAAAGGCTTAACCCTGAATAGGAGTCAAGAACATTGGTGGACTAAATTAACCCTACTGGCTCATCTATGATCCTGTCTTCACATCTTGGGGTATTGGCCTTGCTGAGGGCCTTAGAGTGTTAATGCTCCTCCCTATAGAAAGTAAGTGGCCCTTAGAATAGATTTTAGCTGAAATAGGGTTCTCTAACCATTTCTTTTTGCTGCTACACTGCTCATTCTCTGTTATGTAGCATTACTCACCGTTCCTTTGTCCTAGTCTCATCCCAAGTCATCCTACTGAGTTGAGGGTCTCAAACTTTTGGTTGGGGAACAAAAGAGCCTAGACACACACCCCAGCCCACTCCTCCTTGGACTGTCGAAGCTGTCCTCAGGAAGGCACTGCTGGTCAGGGATATTAGACATCAGGGAGGATCAAGCAGAACAAATGGCTCAGGCCAGGAACTCAGGTCTAGCTATATCAGCAAATGGGTTTGCTTGCTGAGCTTAAGTCTAGGAAGGAAAAGGCTCAGAGTTCGGACCCCAGGAAAGGCTTAAACCCAGCAGGAGCAAGAAACCTTATCTTTTTCATTCTGGGGCTCATGGGTGCAGCACCAGCCTACCTGCAGGTGTTCCCAGCATCGGAGGGTGCACGTGGGGTGGGGGCAGTCCTCTCATACCTTTGAGTGCTTCATTGATGTAACTGCAGAGGTAGTAGATTCTTGCAGTGTCGTTGAGGTCTGTTTCTCCCCGTTGGGACACTCCATTTTCTGTTACATAAATTGGAGGGTTGTTGTACTCCTCTTTTATCCAGTTCAGGATCTTCCTGAATCCAAAAGGTGTCATCTTCAGCCAGAAGGAGCCAGAGTCTGGCCAAGAGCGATCTGTGATGGAGGCAACTCCCCTATGAGTTCAAACACTAAAGATTAGGTCAACATTTGTAAATCCCAAGAGGCTCTTTGCACAAAACAGGATTTTTGTGCATTTGTAAATCCCAAGAGGCCCTTTGCACAAAACCTAGGAAGAGCTTTATGTTTTTTCTAGACTTGAGAGTCATGGCTAAACGCAGAAGTCAGACTTCTGATTCTTCTCTTTTCACTAGTTCCAGTTGCACCACTCAATGCTGGTGTAACTTTGGACAGGTCATTTAAGCTCTCCGTGCTTAGCTTTCCACCTGTACCGAGGGATGGTCTTATTCATGTATCTAACCTTCCACGGCTCTATTAATAGACCACACCTCCCACTAGTGTGAAGGGGCTCTGGGTTTCCGTAGCCACAGTCTCCAACAGCATGTGAGTGCTATGTCTTTAGAGAAGTGGCTCCACTGAGTCACCTACATCTAGTCAACGCCATATGCAGGCCACAAGTGTGGCCAAGGCATCCACAGTCGAGGTCCCCATTTGTGTGATGACGGGAAACAGACTGGGACCTGCATCAAGTGCCCAAGTGCTTCAGATGGACAAGGAGAGGGCAACAGACAGTAAAAGGCCATGCCTGCCAGGGGAAGCCCAGGAGCTTGAATGCGTCAATAATTTATTTCAGATAAGGATTGGTTATTTAGATACTTCTGAATGTCCAAATCCTTCAGAAAAAACTTTGTATATCTTGTTCAGTTGAAATGAACATGGCGTATTTTGTAAGCCTGAGCACCGTCAGTGGGGAACCAGGACCACCAATAAGGCAGCAAGAATGGGGACCAGCTTTCTCAGCCCCTTTGGCAAGTCTAACTCTGGTGGTTGCTGGGTGCAGTGAGGGTGTAGGTGTTTGTCCTCAAAGAATGAACCTAGACAGAGTCACAACTGCTTTCTTGTTAGGAACAAAATAATGTGTATACCTGTAATTTCCATTTTTTGTAAATGTGTGTGTGTATACATATAGGCCCTATATGTGTATAGTTTATATATATAAATAAAGGGAGGCACTATACCGCCCTACACCATGTACCCTTCTGGAGTGACACACATCTTGCTTTCTAATGTTTCCACTCTGAATATATATTGTTTGTTTAATATGGAAATAATAGGTTGATCTTTACCCCTAAAAAGAAAAAAAAAACCTTTTGTCATTTTTCGACTGAAATACATCTCATAAATGAAAACAAATCTGACAAAAAGAAAACCAATGGAGGAAAAATACTTTTGAAAACATTTTCTTAAAATTCCAAGCATGTCTAATGAGAAGCATCGTAGAAGTCCTAGCCTGCATTACTACCAAACTCATCAAGGTTTAATTAGATGTCTCAAGAGATGGAGCTCATCTCGCAAGCCCCAGGATACATGGCTTCAGGAGGTTTTCTGAAGCTGTACAGGGCAACTAAGTAAATGCTGGTCAAAGGGGCACCTTGCTGTCTTTTCCAGAGATTGTTCTGGTGCCCTGTTGTCTGACTTACCTGTCTGCATCGAAGGAAGAGACCCATGAGGCGTAGTCAAGGCTGTAGGCCAGGACAGTGGTGTAGTGATTGAACCCAAAAAAGTCATAGGTGCCATTGATCCTCCTCCTCTCGTTCTCAGTGAACTCTGGGAGCCTGGGCGGGAGGAGCCGGTAAGGGTGCGGGGATTTAGGCAGAGTCATGCTTTGGGAAGAGAATGTTCTGGGGCAGGGTCAGAGAAGGGCTCCCTGTGACTAGGGACAGCTGGCCCGGAGCAAGAAGAGGCCCTTCCAGCTGCTGCTGAAAGCACCCGAGGCTGCTCCAACCAAACCATAAGCCTCACTTCCCCTCTGCTGTTACAAGACTCTTTTGACAAAATGAAGCTCCAAGTGATCCTTTTCTAAACCTCCCCTTCAGGACTACACACACATGATACACATTTTAAATCTCCTTTAAAAATTAACATATGCAGACTTCTGGAAAGATGGCGGCGTGAGTAGGGCGGCAGAAATCTCCTCCCAAGACCATATACATTTGTGAAAATACAACAAATACAACGATTCCTAAAAGACCAAAAGATACAGTACAACAGCCAGGCTACCTGTGAAAATGCAGTGCCTCACAAAGCAGGTAAGATACAAAGCCACGACCCGGCGAGACCCGAGCACTCCCCACCCCAGTGCACCGGTGGGAGGAAGAAATTCAGAGCGGGGAGGGAGTGGAAGCACAGGCCCACCAAATAACCAGCCCTGGTGATCTGTGCCGGGAGCACTGACACACATCACGTGGTGTATCGGAGATTGGAGAAACAGAAGGGCGGGATCCAAGATGGATCCTGCAAGCGGGTTCCCTCAGCTGGCTCCCTGGGACAAAAAAAAAAGGGGGGTGTTTTTTGTTTTTTTGCTTTTTTGTTTTCTTTTTAAGTCTTAAAGAGACAAGGGCCCAACAGTGGAATAAAATCGTCCCAGTGCACTCAGCCCAGCAGGCTGGGAGTCCTGGGGGATTTCAGACTCCCTGGCCAGCGGCCAGGCAAAGCAGCTGCACCTAGGCTTCCCACAGAGATCAGCAACCTGCCATTCATTCCCCCCATGCCCAGCCAGTGCCGTAAAGGGTCCAGGATCTGCCACTGCTGTGGAACAGCAGAGGAGCGGCCACGCCCACAGCATCCTCACAGAATCTACTCCAGGCTGATGCGCAACTAAGCGGGAAGGACCCCAGAACAAAGATCAAGGGCTGGAAAGCACTAAGGGGACGAGAAGGCACCCAGCGAGACTTCAAACCCCCGCAGTGCTACAGGCTAGGCTGAGGGCGACCCCGCACACAAGCAGCTCAGGGGATTATCCCAGAGACTGCCTCCTGGTGTGCGAGAAACCAGTTCAGGATCCGGAGAAGGGCAAGCAGAACAACAAACAGAAAGGGACTTTGTTCTCCCAGCTGACACATGTGACACCTACCAGTGACCACTTCTATCACCATGAAAAGACATAGGAATATGGTACAGATGAAGATTACCCAGACAACCCCAGAGAGAGGGCCTGATGGAACAGACTTACACAATCTTCCTGAAAAAGAATTCAGAATAAAAATCATAACCATGCTGATGGATCTACAGAGAAACATGCAAGAGCTAAGGGAGGAAGTGAGGAAAGACAATGCAGAAATCAGACAAGCGATCGACAAGCTTAAGAGCAGAATGGATGAGGTGCAAGAGACTGTTAATGGAATAGAAATCAGAGAACAGGAATACAGAGAAGCTGAGGCAGAGAGAGATAAAAGGATCTCTAGGAATGAAAGAATATTAACAGAACTGTGTGACCAATCCAAACAGAACAATATTCACATTATAGGAATACCAGAGGAAGAAGAGAGAGAAAAAGGGATAGAAAGTGTCTTTGAAGAAATAACTGCTGAAAACTTCCCCAAGCTGGGGAAGGAAATAGTTTCTCAGACCACGGAAGCCCACAGATCTCCCAACACAAGGGACCCAAGGAAGACAACACCAAGACACATAATAATTAAAATGGCAAAGATCAAAGATAAAGACAGAGTATTAAAGGCAGCTAGAGAGAGAAAAAAGATCACCTACAAAGGAAAACCCATCAGACTATCATCAGACTTCTCAACAGAAACCTTACAGGCCAGAAGAGAATGGCATGATATATTTAACGTAATGAAACAGAAGGGCCTTGAACCAAGAATACTGTATCCAGCATGATTATCATTTAAATTTGAGAGAGGGATTAAACAATTCCCAGACAAGCAAAACCTGAGGGAATTTGCCTCCCACAAACCACCTCTACAGGATATCTTAAAGGGACTGCTCTAGATGGAAGCACTCCCAAGGCTAAAAAGATGTCACCAGAGAAAATCATAGCAAAGAAAGCAGACCATCCAAATACTAACTAAAGGCAAAAAGTAAAATTAACTATCCACAAAAACAGTCAAAGGAAATGTAAAAGAGTACAGAATAAAACACCTAGTATATAAAGAATGGAGGAGGAAGAAGAAGAAGAAAGAGAAATAAAGAATAATCAGACTGTGTTTACAATAACTTAACAAGAAAGTTAAGTTAGATTGTCAGATAGTAAAGAAGCAACCACTGAAACTTTGGTAACCATGAATCTAAAGCCGGGAATGGCAATAAGTACATATCTATCGATAATCACCCTAAATGTAAATGGACTGAATGCACCAATCAAAAGATACAGAGTAACAGAATGGATAAAAAAGCAAGACCCATCTATATGCTGCTTACAAGAGACTCACCTCAAACCCAAAGATATACCCAGACTAAAAGTGAAGGGATGGAAAAAGATATTTCATGCAAACAACAGGGAGAAAAAAGCAGGTGTTGCAATACTTGTATTGGACAAAATAGACTTCAAAATGAAGAAAGTAGCAAGAGATAAAGAAGGACATTACATAATGGTAAAGGGGTCAGTCCAACAAGAGGATATAACCATTATAAATATCTATACACCCAACACAGTAGCACCTACATATGTGAAACAAATACTAACAGAATTAAAAGGGGAAATAGAATGCAATGCATTCATTTTAGGAGACTTCAACACACCACTCACTCTAAAGGACAGATCAACCAGACAGAAAATAAGTAAAGACACAGAGGCACTGAACAACACACTAGAACAGATGGATGTAATGGACATCTACAGAACTCTACACCCAAAAGCAACAGGATACACATTCTTCTCAAGTGCACATGGAACATTTTCCAGAATAGACCATATACTAGGCCACAAAAAGAACCCCAGTAAATTCAAAAATATTGAAGTTCTACCAACCAACTTCTCAGATCACAAAGGTATAAAACTAGAAATACATTGTACAAAGAAAACAAAAAGGCTCACAAATACATTGAAGCCTAATAACATGCTTCTAAATAATCAATGGGTTAATGACCAAAGTAAAGGAGCAATCAAACAATATATGGAGACAAATGACAACAACATAAAGCCACAACTTCTGTGGGATGCAGCAAAGGCAGTTTTAAGAGGACAGTATATTGCAATCCAGGCCTATTTAAAAAAGGAAGAACATTCCCAAATGAATAGTCTAAAGACACAATTATCGAAATTGGAAAAAGAAGAACAAATAACAAATGAGGCCCAAAGTCACCAGAAGGAGGGACATAATAAAGATTAGAGAAGAAATAAATAAAATTGAGAAGAATAAAACAGTAGATAAAAATCAATGAAACCAAGAGCTGGTTCTTTGAAAAAATAAACAAAATAGATAAACCTCTAGCCAGACTTATTAAGAGATAAAGAGAATCTACACACATAAACAGAATCAGAAATAAGAAAGGAAAAATCACGACAGACCCCACAGAGGTACAAGGAATTATAAGAGAATACTATGAAAATCTATATGCTAACAAGCTGGAAAGCCTAGAAGAAATGGACTTCTTAGAAAAACACAACCTTCCAAGACTGACCAAGGAAGAAACAGAAAACCTGAACAGACCAATTACCAGCAACGAAATTGAATCGGTAATCAATAAACTACCTAAGAACAAAACCCCTGGGCCAGATGGATTCACCTCTGAATTTTAGTAGACATATAGAGAAGAAATAATACCCATTCTCGTTAAAGTTTTCCAAAGAATAGAAGAGGAGGGAATACTTCCAAACTCATTCTATGAAGCCAGCATCACTCTAATACCAAAACCAGGCGAAGACCCCACCAAAAAAGAAAATTACACACCAATATCCCTGATGAACATAGATGAAAAATACTCAACAAAATATTAGCAAACCGAATTCAAAAATGCATCAAGAAGATCATACACCATGATCAAGTGGGATTCGTCTCAGGGATGCAAGGTTGGTACAACATTCGAAAATCCATCAACATCATCCACCACATCAACAAAAAGAAGAACAGAAACCACATGATCATCTCCATAGACGCTGAAAAAGCATTTGACAAAATTCAGCATCCATTTGTGATACAAACTCTCAACAAAATGGGTATAGAGTATAAGTACCTCAATATGATAAAGGCCATATATGACAAACCCACAGCCAACATCATACTTAACAACGAGAAGCTGAAAGCTTTTCATCTAAGATCGGGAACAAGACAGGGATGCCCACTCTCCCCACTGTTATTCAACATAGTACTGGAGGTCCTAGCTACGGCAATCAGACAAAACAAAGAAACACAAGGCATCCAGATTGGTAAAGAAGAAGTCGAATTGTCACTATTTGCAGATGACATGATATTGTACATAAAAAACCCTAAAAACTCCACTCCAAAACTACTAGAACTAATATCTGAATTCAGCAAAGTTGCAGGATACAAAATTAACACACAGAAATCTGTTGCTTTCCTATAAACTAACAACAAGCTAACAGAAAGAGAAATCAGGAAAACAGTTCCATTCACAATTGCATCAAAAAGAATAAAATACCTAGGAATAAACCTAATGAAGGAAGTGAAAGACCTATACCCTGAAAACTACAAGACACTCCTAAGAGTAATTAAAGAGGACACTAACAAATGGAAGTTCATGTCATGCTTGACTAGGAAGAATAAATATTGCCAAAATGGCTATACAACCTAAAGCAATCTACAGATTCAATGCAATCCCTATCAAAATACCAACAGCATTTTTCAATGAACTGGAACAAATAATTCTAAAATTCATATGGAACCACAAAAGACCGCGAATAGCCAAAGCAATCCTGAGAAGGAAGAATAAAACAGGGAATTATGCTCCCGGACTTCAAGCTCTACTACAAAGCTACAGTAATCAAGACAGTTTGGTACTGGCACAAGAAAAGACCTATATAACAGTGGAACAGAATAGAAAATACAGACATTAACCCAAACATATACAGTCAATTAATATATGATAAAGGAGCCTTGGATATACAATGGGGAGATGACAACCTCTTCAGCAGCTGGTGTTGGCAAAACTGGACAGCTACATGTAAGAGAATGAAACTGGACTACTGTCTAACCCCATACACAAAAGTAAACCCAAAATGGATCAGAGACCTGAATGTAAGGCATGAAACCATAAATCTCTTAGAAAAAAACATAGGCAAAAATCTCTTGGACATAAACATGAGCGACTTCTTCATGAACATATCTCCCCGGGCAAGGAAACAAAAGCAAAAATGAACAAGTGGGACTATATCAAGCTGAAAAACTTCTTTACAGCAAAGGACACCATCAGTAGAACAAAAAGACATCCTACAGTATGGGAGAATATATTTATAAATGACATATCCGATAAGGGGTTGACATCCAAAATATATAAAGAACTCACACACCTTAACAAACAAAAAGCAAATAATCCAATTAAGAAATGGGCAGAGGACATGAACAGACACTTCTCCAAAGAAGAAATTCAGATGGCCAACAGGCACATGAAAAGATGCTCCACATCGCTAATCATCAGAGAAATGCAAATTAAAACCACAATGAGATATCACCTCACACCAGTGAGGATGGCCAACATCCAAAACACAAAGAACAACAAATGTTGGCGAGGATGTGGAGAAAAGGGAACCCTCCTATGCTGCTGGTGGAATGCAAATTAGTTCAACCATTGTGGAAAGCAGTATGGAGGTTTCTCAAAAAACTCAAAATAGAAATACCATTTGACCCAGGAATCCCACTCCTAGGAATTTACCCTATGAATGCAGCAGCCCAGTTTCAAAAAGACAGATGCACCCCTATGTTTATCGCAGCACTATTTACAATAGCCAAGAAATGGAAGCAACCTAAGTGTCTATCAGTAGATGAATGGATAAAGAAGATGTGGTACACATACAAAATGGAATATTATTCAGCCATAAGAAGAAAACAAATCCTACCATTTGCAACAACATGGATGGAACTAGAGGGTATTATGCTCAGTGAAATAAGCCAAGTGGAAAAAGACAAGTATCAAATGACTTCACTCATATGAGAAGCATAAGAGCAAAGAAAAAAAAAACTGAAAGAACAAAACAGTAGCAGATTCACAGAACCCAAGAATGGACTAACAGTTAGCAAAGGGAAAGGGACTGTGGAGGATGAGTGGGAAGGGAGGGACAAGGCGGAAAAGGGGGCATTACGATTAGCAGATGTAATGTTGCGGGGGGCATGGGGAGGGCTGTACAACTCAGAGAAGACTAGTGATTCTATAGCATCTCACTACGCTGATGGACAGTGACTGTAATGGGGTAAGTGGGGGGACCTGATGAAGTGGGGAGTTTAGTAACCATAATGTTGCACTTGTAATTGTAGATTAATGATACCGAAAAAAAATTAACATATGCAACTTCTGATATTTCTGTGATAGATTTTGAAATCAAGTACAGGTGTGAGATAATACCTTGAGACCAATTCTTTATGTTCATAAGGTTATAGTATCTTTCATAATTTATATTTCTGTAATCTTGGAATTCCTTTTTGTTGTGTATGTAGGTGTGCCTCTTCAAAGTCTCCTTATTAGTAGGGAAAATATTTTTACAAATTGAATTTATTGAACTTAGGCGATTTGGATTTTTCTGCTTAGACAATTTCACTGCTTTTTTTTTAAAGACATTTGGTATAGCAATTTCCATGTACTCTAAAGTGAGACTTTTCTATAAAATTTGATTAACATGCACCTGCATACAATACTTACAGGTTCCTGTCAGCCAAATCCTACTACAAAAAATATCTGACAGGGAATCCCTGGTGCTGCTAGTTTAGGGTTGTCTGTAGATACTGCCCTGTTTAGGTGTCTGACACCTGCATCGAAAATTCTACCATTAACCTGGGGATCAAAATGTTCCCTCCCTGAAACACTGGGAGAAAACTAAAGCCCAGCTTCCTCATGCCTCTCTCTCCCATGCTCAGGGGCCAGCAGCGGCTCCTCAGGGCTCCTGGCATCAAGGCCTTGGGCATGTGCCTTGCCTCCTGGACTTCCACCATGTGGCCTCAGCCTCCCCTCCCCTCCCCTCACTGTTGGTCTCCCAGCACTAAGCTACAGGGTCCCCACTCATTCCTACCTCCAGGCTGGTGTTCGTGCCCTTCCCCTTGGATGGAATGCCCTCTGTTCTTCCAAGTGCTATTCATTGTCATGGCCCAGCTTTGTCCATGAAGTCTCCTACATCTACCCAGCCCGCCATGATTTCATCTGAGTTATCTTTGCATGAAGAAGTTGGGCAATAGAATTCCTTGGAATGATGAGGGTTACTGTCTTCCCAACTGGTATGTTGGCAACTTGGAAGCCTCTCCTTACATGGACCCCACTAGGCCTGGCCCTGACCTGGGCACACAGTAGGTGCTCAGTGAAGGTATGTCTGGACCAGAGTTCCACCTTCCTTGTTGGAGAACAGAGCTGGCAAATGAGCTTCTGGGCACAGCCTGCTCAGCAAGACTCACCCTAAATGGGCCAGGACTGTGTTGCCAGGGTGGGATCTGGATTACTTAATCCTAACAGCTGGACTATCTAATGAAAGACTCACTGCCTATGTTAGGAATTCATACCTTTTGCATACCTCTATCCTCCCCTGCTTATGGTAGCAGGAGCTACCCTGGAGCTTGTGGGTAAATTCCCAGGAGGCCAGGGTACTCTGCCCCCTTCCACACACCACACCTCTAATCCTATCTGGATGACTCTCAAACTCAGAGTGCGGGCCCTGGAGTCAGCCAGCCTGATTTCAAATCCCCGCCCTATCATTTTGATAGGGTGATCTCGCTGTAATCCTTGTGCCTCACTTTACTCCTCTTTAAATAGGAGTAATAAAAGTAGCAGTAAGTGCTGGATAAATGTCAGCCATTGTTGATGCTATTTTGTCCAGGAAGTAGGACTGCTTTGGTGCAGACCGTCACCACCTGCTGACCAAATGACATGCCTGGCCATCACCCGTCACCCATTACTATCCACACTGACTTAAAGGTGATAAATAGGATAGGATGAGCTAGGGAATTTGTACTTGGAGTGAAGCAGTGGTTGCTAAGAAGTGAATACCCTTGAGACAGATTTCCTGGCTGTTCTGACAAATAACAGCAACTGCCTTTTGTTAAGGACATAGCAGTGCCTGGTCCTGGGCTAAAAGCTCCACATACGCCATCATATTTAATCTTCCCGGCAAGCAAGGAAGCTCAGAGACATAGTAATGTGCCTAAGACATGACTCTCTGACCCCTACAGCCACTCTGTCACCACTGTGCTGTCAGTTCCATGCCACAGACCAGACCTCCTCCTGACCCTCTCCTGGCTGAGTGGGCACCAGGACCTACCGAGACTTGGTGAGGCCTGCGGCCAAGCTCCTTTCATGGATCCGTGTCTTCATCACCTCATTGTAATCTCCATTCTTGAAAATAGGATGTGCAAACCAGCCTCCCATAAACTGTGGGTAGAGTTGGAGGACAGTCAGCCTGGACATTAACAGGTGTGTGCACCAAGAGGCAGCAGCTTCCCTGCTCAGGAGTCCCTGGCCTCAGAACCCCTTCCCCGTCCCAGCCCCCAGTCTTAAACACACATCTGTAGCTTTTTACATGTTGCAGCTTAAATAAACAGGGTTTTTTTTTTACCTCATTGCCATCCCCCTGAGGGCAGCGCTGTGTTCTCAACCACTGCAACTTGAGAGGAGAGCTAAACTGAGCACTGGCCTAGAGCTCAGTCACTGCTGCCTGGCTGCCCTGGAAAGGGTCTTGCTGAAGAGGAAGGGAGACTATAAGCCTGCAGTCTGCGGATTCTCTGTCACCACAGGGCACGTCCTTCCCCATCGTCAGGCCTAAGGGTCTTGAGACCTTCCTGAGGAAAGCTGGGTTCAAGGATTCCCAGCCGCATAGTCACAGGACGATTCTTCATAGGCTCTGGATTCACAGCCAGGAAGTGGTGAACTTTTCAACCTATCCTCTCCGTGAGGTGTAGGCCGTCCTTACTCTTAGGGGGGGTATACGGCCCCCAAACACTGATGCTGGGGTCCTGGGAGCTCTGCTGTCTCTCTACATCCTATCCTCGTCTGCTGGCTGATGCCTAAAACGTGGGGTGAGGACAGCCTTCCCTTCTCAGAGACAAGGCTTGGAACACGCCCTGGTGAAAGAGGCCTCAGTGCACTCTAGGCAACAAATCATTCCTTTCCATGGAAGCTAATTTTACTAGGGCATGTATGTATCGTAGTCCTTGGACTGCAGTATCATAGCTGACTAACAAATGGCTCATTCTAATCAGATTACAGACTAACATTTCCTCAGGTTTGGGATTTTGATTTCAGAAAACACTGTTGCTCTAATTTACCAGTTCTGTGACTCCAAAATAAGGGCTGCCTTAATTTTGTTGGAAGAGATTTTCCCCAGCTGGCTAGCAAATGGGAAAATTAAGCTCTTATTTGTACTTAATTAATTTGACTGCCTTTGTCAAGTTCTCTTACAGAGAGTTTGACAAACCAAGGCCCTTGGCATTCCCACAGAATGGTGAAGTCTGCAGGCATCGCCACAGAGCCAAAAATGGGGACCAATCTGGAGAGACCTCAGCCTTTCCTGATGCTGAAACATGGGAGAGGGTGCCTTCTAACCCCTTCAGAGACACCAGCAGGAGCTGGGAAAAGGCTGTGACATGATGAGGGCCAGTCTTCTCTCTCTTGTCAAGGGCCCAGACTGAAATAAGGGTGGGCCATTTGTTGGCACCTACTTACCAGTGGCTCTACTTCCTAGAAGCAAATTCCATAACTAAAAGATGTACATCCTTATGTTAAACTGATGGAACTGGAAAATTAGGATACTAATGATATTCACAGAATCCAAAGCCCCCAGTTTAAGGAACTTAGGTAGAGTAAATAAAATTAGATGATGACACCTAGAGGTGAAGTGTGATATTGCATCCCAGCTCTATTAGCTACCATAGTCAAACCAGAGATTAAAGAGCTGGAATTGGTTATTTCACCTCAAGCCAATATTGCATCCATCCAGTAAGGACTACATGTATAAATAATTTTTAAGACTTAAAACCCTAAAGAACTTTCACTACAGCAAACCTGTAAGATAGGTAAGTCCTCTCCATTTCATAGATGAGTAAACTAAGGTACAAAAGGTTGGGTGATTTTCCCAAGTTCACAAAATCAGAAAAATAGCAAAATAGGGCCTACATCCTAAATGTTTGCTTAACAATCTATTTCCACCAGATCATGGCAGGAAGTGAAAACAGGCAAGAGTAAAAATAATGTCCAAAGGAAAAACAGACCTGCACGTATCTCCTGGCTGCCTCCACATCCTCCTGGTTGGAGGGGTCTCTGGGCTCAGCCCAGTCACTGTTGATGGTGATGGAAATCATGCCACCTTGACTGGCACGGTACCTGTCATTGTACAGATGCCAGGCTTCAGCATGAGCCTTTATTAGGTTGTGGCCAACGATGTAGGGGGCAGTGCCAGGCCTAAAGGAGATTCCTGGAAACATTCACATGGATGTCAGTGAGAATGAATGTAGCCAAGAATACACTGCTTATAGATGGCTTCTGTGTGTTTGACATAAAGAGTGCTGATTTGGGCATGAGGAAGAATAGAATGCAAATCTTGGTTCCACTTCTTATTAGCTAGCAGTGGAAGTTTGGGTGAGTAATTCAGCCTGTTAGCTTCCTCCTCTGCAAAATGAGCACTAGAAAGTAGTGAGAAGGAAATGAAATAGCATATGTGAAACACCCACCATTGTTGTGTCAGGCAAAGAGAGGCATTTGATAAACGATTGCTCTGTCCCTTCCCTGGAGTGGCTCATATGTCTTAGGCAAAGTACCCAGAAGAGTGTGTGCCTCAGGAGTTGACATCCTGTCAGTCTTCAGGGATCCACAGTTAAGGTAAGGATTGGAGAATACAGCTGATGGAAGCAGCTGACACACGGATTCCTTGAGAGGAAATGTTATGAGAGAGGCCACCAACTCTCTTGCTGAAGGAAGTTGCAGGAATGCTACTGAAGCACCAACCAAGAACCCATGGGGAGATCCATCTGGGAATGATTCAAAGCAGAGCTCCCTATGGCTCTTCCCAGGTTCTTCACATGCTTCTAGGAATCACACAGATGAACACAATTTTACTCTCTTAAGCTTGGAGCTAGAGAAAAAGAAAATTGGATGGTTCTCAAGGGACAAGGAAAGGGCCACAGATCCTTATTCAAAACAGAGTCAAATGTGTTTTGGAATTAAAAGGTTTTTGTGTCTTATAAAAGTAGTAAGTTGCATATAGCATATTTATATATCACCCCAGCAGGGCCCAGGACAGCTGTCTGTAATTGAGGACATGACTATGTCTGCAGGAGAACTTTAGAAATGTTCACAGTAAGAGGGGAAATGACCATAAGCAGCCTCATATTGGTTCAAGTCAGGTTGAGCTAGGTCAGCTAAATCAATTATTGGAAACTTGGGTTTTGATGTTGCATAAAACACGCTGGGACCTGTGCATTCTGCCAATTCATCCTTTCCTACTTAGGTTAGTCCATGTCTCTGATCTCAGGGAGCTTCCCATTTGAGGCAGGTCAGAGCAGAGAAATGAAGCCATTTGAAGGTATTGAGATGTGAAGTTCATGTTTTGCAAAAGTGGTGTTTCTGCTGCCTGTCAGGCAGCCTTGAGCAAGAGGTGGGGATCCTGAGACTCTGCCCTGTGAGAGTCTTCTCCAGTGCTACCTGGATCTCCTACTTCGTGGTGCTAAGAATGCCACCCTCCAAAGCTGCCATGCTGGGTGTAGGACCTTTACCTGGGGCTGATGTGCCATAGCCATAGCCCTGGTTAGCAATGACAAAGGGCTCATTCAGTGTGATCCAAAACTTCACTTTGTCCCCCAGCCTCTGGAAGAGCACATCCGCATACTCTCTAAACCGCTGTACAATGGTCTCATTCTCCCAGCCGCCAATATCCTGGAGTGCCTGGGGCAGGTCCCAGTGGTAAATGGTCACCTATGAAAATGCAAGATCAGTAGTTCCATCAACGTGCCTTTCATGGGGTGCTTTATAAATGTCTGCAGCTAAAGCTGAGAATGAATGATGAGACAAAAAGATTCTATGGGGGTTGGGGTAGAGTGGAGTGTGGGTAGGGTAGGAACAGTGTTGCATCGTGAAAAATTCACACATCTGGATCAGAGAAGCTTGGGTTTGAGTTGCAGCTTTGCTTCCTACCAGCTATGTGACCCTGGGCTCGGGCACTGAGACCTCTACGTCATGGAATCTTTATGAGGCCTAAATCACATAGCAGAGTATATGACCAGTGGTGGACCCTCTGCAGCTCAAGAGTAAGGGTTAGTTATGGCTGTAATCAGGGATTATAAATGCTAATGCTTCAGAATCTGCCTGGATAGGTTGCATGGAGAGTCTGAGGCTCTGAGGGTCCCTAGAGAATGGAGGTATTTTGCTTGTAAAGGGACATTCCCAAGAACATCTAAAGTGTCTGGAGGTTCTTCCTGCGGAGCTGGGAACCTTTTGCCATGTCCATGTGGGAACCTTTCCTTTCTCCTGGTCTTTCCTTCAGTGCCCCTGACATACCACAGCTTGGCCAAGCTGGGGTCCCCACTCTCCTCAGTCTGCACTGGGCCACTAACCATTTTCAACCCAGGCCCTGTCTCTCCCTTTGCCCGAAATGCCCTTCCCCTGCCTATCCACCCATCCAAATTCTCCTCTTTGTTCAGCACCACACTTCCCTGAAGCTTTCCTGGCCACAGTCCCTCCTGCAGTGTCTCAGTGCCCTCAAAGGCTTCAAAATCGTTTGTTCCTGAATTGTGTGCTCTCTGATGTTCCAAATTGTTGTGTGTGATGAATCTCATTGTCCACCCAGACCACGGGGCCCTGCAGGGCAGCCACCTGGCCATCTATTAGTCCTACCGTTTGCCAACATAACACTGCATGGCAGTTTGCTCAGCAGTGTGAGGGGAGTCCAGATAGCACTTATTAGGAAAAAAGTTCTTTTGTGAAAGAGAGGGGTTGTAATGTGGGGATTATGCTCTGGCTGTGGTGCATAATCTCCAGCCCCTACAGCAGAGGAAACACACAGCTTCATAGAACGTGGGCCCTCCTGAGCTTTATCATGAACAGTCCAGGGGAAGATCAAAAGTGTTTTCAGGCTCCCAAGTAAATTTCTAAAATGTTTGTGACAGCAAAGTAAGCCCACAAGTGAGCTTCTGCATTATTATTCATTACTCAAGGCTTAAAACACATGCACTTTCACTCCAGCAATTCTACTCCTAGAAAAACTTTTTCCTACAGAAAAACTTCCACCATGAAAATTATGTATGTCTATGGTTACTCATGGTGGTATTGGTTATAATGGCAAAAGAGTGGAAACATCACAGGGAAGATCTGTTAACAGAAATAATTAGAGAAGTAAGGTACAAACAATTCCATATAACAAGAACAAAAGAGGAAACTATGTATGGATATGTCAATTATCTGTAAGAAGTCCTGTTGAATAAAAGCAAGTGCCAAACTGCATGTATCTTAACCCTGTGGTAAGAGGGGGAAAGGCAGATAGATACGTGCACACATACTACACATCTGCTGGCCTTCAAATACAAAGGCCATGAGAACATAGCAAACTTGGTGGCCTGGAAGGAGGGGAACTGGTGGATGGCTGGGGGTCAAGGATAGAAGGATAATGTTCACTTGTAGACCCTTTCATGCCTTTTGAATTCTGCATTGTGTGGATTTATTGAAAATTCAAAATTAAATTTAAAAACAGCATTTTGTTTACACAATTAATGTGTTCCTGGCCCAGCTGGGTCCCACACGTGGACTTGACCAAGGCCTGGCCAGGCCCAAACTCACCTGTGGCTTGATGCCGACAGCCAGCAGTGCATCAATGAGCCGCGTGTAGTAGTTCAGGCCGGCTTCATTGATGTACTTGGTGGTCCCATCAGGGAGGATGCGAGGCCAAGAGATGGAAAAGCGATAGTGGGACACACCCAGGTTCTGCAGGGCGGCTACATCCTCGGCAATCTTGTGGTAACTGTCACAGGCCACATCTCCAGTGTCATTGTTCTCAACCCTCAGTGGCGTGTGAGAAAACGTGTCCCAGATACTGAGTCCTTTGCCATCTGCTCTCCATGCACCTTCGATCTCAGGATGATAAGACATGAGCTTATTAAGTTATGTGGTCAAGCCCTCACAAGTTCCCTTCTGTCAGCAGGGAGTCAGAGCATAAATCAGCATCACCTACTCTGGGAGTCTTTCTCCAGCCACCCTCTTATTTCTGAGCTCCTATAGCTTTCTGTACATTGCTGTCATACTGCATTATACAATCACATGCTTTCTGATTGGTTCCTCACAAGACCATGAGGTCCAAGCATTGAGTCCCTCATCCTGCTGTCCCAGAGTTAATGTAGCTGTGTATGTTGGGTGCTCCCCAAAAGTCAGAATGAACAACTCCTTGTGTTCCAACCCCAGTCATGGCCAAAACCCAGTGATGCCAGGTGTGGAGGCAGAATTTCTAACCAGACGTGTCACTGTTTCTGTGCCTCTTTTTCCTCCTCCCACTTAGCCTGTGGGGAGACTGACCACAAACCACTGGGCAAATGCCCACCTATAGGCTTAGGCAGTCTTAACAGGTATAATTTCTGTAATTTACTTTAAAACACTTCAGCATATATGTGACTGGGCGCAGCTAATGTAATGCTGGCATTCTAACCAAGAATGCAGGCTTAGCCTGCACAGCTCCGGTGAGAGTGGTGGGGCCCAGGGCCAGCAGGAATGCACCCTGGGTGGGCTATTTATGTGTGGGAGATGGACTTGGTGGTTGGGAGATTAGTTAATGCAGGGGGATTGAGAAAATAAGTGACTATGTTAAGGATATTAGAAATTGGACTTCTCACCATTGGAGAAAGGAGATACAAGTATGGAAAGTGGGAAAGCTAACATTAACTCCACAGAATTAGATTGAAATTGCAGTCACCAGTGTGAACTCATGGCTTTCAAAGTACATACAGATTGTGGGTGGATGTAGAAATACATGTAAGTGCACGTGTATGTGTTTGTGTGTGTACACACATGTATTTCCTAGCTCTGTCCACTGACAGGGCCTAGAAGTAATGACATTCCAGTAGCAGCAAGCACACCTAGCACCCAGATCTTGGTTTCTAAATACCCTTATCCAATAAAAAGTACCAGGGTTCATTAGAGAAATGGCTGATTATAGGGCTGGTGCAGAAAAGGTACAAGATGAGCCTGGAACATCTTTTTGTGCCAGAAAGAATTAGGGAAGTGCTTAAAGAATGATGGGCCATGTCAAAAGAACACAGAATCGGGCTAAAAGGCACTTCCCCTGATGAAATGTGGGATGCTTTGAGGATCTAAATACATAATGATAGCAAAAACATAACTCATTGAATAAAATGGAACTGCATGAGGCCACACAGATAATATATATCAATATGTTTTTATATACAAATAAAGTATAAATAAATAAGTAGAAGAAAGACAAAGCTCAACTTTTCTGTTGAATGCCATCTAATAATTATAAAAGGAATGATGAAATCAGAAAATCACCATTTGTCAACTCTCATAGTAATAACTGATTCAGGCAAAAATTATCAACAGTTGCTAAAACTAGTAGGTAAAATTTGATGAGTACAGGATATTTATGTAATTTCCAAGTAGCTCCCAACAAAATACTTATTACTTATAACTATAAAATACTTATTAATTTTATGGTAGAGAAACCTGGTAGACACCTTCTTGTTCAAGTAATGAAATCAGTTGTACATACATACACACACAGAAAATAAGGCAAAAGGTAAAATGTTAACAGCTGAGGAATATGAGAAAACGGTATATAGGAGTCTTCTGTACCATTCTGCAACTTTTCTCTGAAGAGATTTCTAAATAAAAGATTTTAAAATAATGCACAATCAGATAGCATCTAATCAGGAAGTCCACATTACAAGCACTTCTCATCTGTTCTCAGTTCATACTCCACAGTTTGCTAATCAGAATGTTCAGTGCCCAGATGGTGAGAATCGTGCCCGCTGCCTGCCACGGTGAATAGAGATGACGCTCATGATGTCAGATGAAGATGTGGGCTGGCTGAAATGTCTCCAAGACACTCCCTGCCCTTGCATGGACAGAGTTTAAGAATCCAGGAAGGCCTGTCGCCTGTGCCCTAGAATACATTCCCAATCCTTCCTGTCCCACTATAAACCTACGGAGGAATGGTTCTCGTTCAGCAGCTATTTGTTCTCGAGCAAACATTAGCGATGCCTGGGAAGGAGTCTACTGGCATCTAGTGGGTAGAAGCCAGGGATGCTGCTAAACAACCTACAGTAGGTGGGACAACAAATTATCCACCCGAAATGTCAGTTTGGCCAACCTGGAGAATCCCTGCTACAGTGGCTTCTGTTTGCCTAAAATAAGAGTAACAGAATCCTGTCTCTGAAATCTTGGCATTTCCTCAGGTAAACGTTTCACATAAGGTGTTGGACAGAGCACCTACAAGAACTAAGAACTGGGGCCTCCTCCAGTCCACAGAACAGGAGACATGAGCAGTTTTTCCTGTTTGTATGTTTAGTTAATAAATAGATATGGCAGAATTTAGTCGGAGACATTATGACCTGGCAGTGCGGTCATCTGGGAGTAGCTAACCCTTACCACTTCAAAAACATTTTCAGCAGCTATACCCATCTGGAAAAAAACCCAAGGGCCGACCTCACACCACGGACCCAACCCAGCTTCTCAGTAAGCATACAGAGCCCCCATTCCTGCATCAAAGAAAGTAAATGGAGAATGAAGATGTAAAGCATCTTCTATTTGAACAAGGCAGTCTTGGCTTTTTTATCTTTTATTTTTCTGAGAAAAAGAAAAACCCTCATATTTTTCATATTAGTAAGCTTCATTTGGCATGAATAAGGTAATGGTATGATGTAAGGACACCAGAAAAAGCCCAGGCCCATGTGATAGCCATTTTGAGCAAATTACCTTCTTGGAAGGGACTAGGTGAGAAACAAAGGCCTTATAGCAGAGAATCTTCCCATTTGTATGTCTTCACCTAAGTGTTTCTGCTCTAGCCCCACCTGCTCCATCTGGCCTGCTAACTCCCAGCACAGCACAGTCCTTGTAATGTGTGGGCAGTGAACTTGGGGATGTGAGGAAGCCAGGCTGATGGAAGGGGACCTCCCAGCCTCCACCCCACACTTCCCTCCCACAGGGCTATAAAAATCCACTACTCATGCCTGACCTCCCTGGGACTAAGTCCAGAGCCTGGCACATAGTAGGTGTGCAAAAGATGTTGTTGAGACTGCCCTGAACTCACCTGATATGCAGCAGAAGCTGCACTCCAGATGAAGCCCTCAGGAAATCGTCCGTAGAGGAACTCATCTTCCTTGGGCAGCGGCATGCCGTTGTTGGTGATGACCTCTGTGTAGTACCTGGCAGAGGCTCGTGCTGTGCGAGGCCTGTTCACATTATCGAAATCAACATGGTGCAGTCCAAACTTGACTGTATAGCCATTCAGCCACTCAAAGCTGTCCATCAGAGACCACGCAGCATAGCCTCGAAGGTCTACACCATCAAGCCTGTAGGCTGGGAACAGCCCGAAAGGAGCACAGAAGAGCTTTACACTGGGAAGGCAGAGTCCCTCAGAATCCCAGCCAAGTGCTGGCTCCTCTGTGCAGAACAGCAGTGTTAAAGCATCATCTGGGACACACAGGTACACCCAGATAGGCAGATAGTCTTGCCTTTCTTTTCTACAGCACTTACGCTCTTGTATCAAGTATTAATGACAGATCTTTGCAAAAATCAAATTCTTCTGTTGGGGTAAAGGGATTTGTCTAAAAAATCCAAGAGTCTCAGCCCACTTTAGAAGTTAAGCACCGAAGTGTGAGGAGAGTTTCTTGCTCTGGGGTGCAAGGAACCCACCAGAATATAAGCTCCATGTCAGCAGAAAGTTCTATGTTTTGTTCACTGCTATCTCCCCAGCATTTGGAATAGAACTTGTAGCTGCCCAATAATGAGCAAATGAACCCATGAGACTATTCCTGTGAGAACTGTGCATGTGCACATGGGGGGGTGACCATACTTCCTACAGATTACCAAAAGGTTATGTAACCCCCACCCCAGGGGAAAAGCTATGGAATTAGGGCATAAGAGAGACTTGTTGATGGTTTATAATCCACTCTGCCAAGCCATTTCAGGTACATGGCATACGGATGTTGGAAGATTTTGTAAGGGGGACATGAACCTCCACATACCTTTCAAAGCTTCATTGATGTAGGTTTTGTGGTAAAATATCCTATCCGTATCCTCCATTCTTGGGTCTGTCAGCCCCACCCCATTTCCAGTGATGTAAACAGGGATGTCACCGTACTCCTCCTTGATCCAGCTGAGCAGGCGCCGTGTCCCCCAGGCTGCAGCTCTGCTCACTGCTGTGGAAGGCCAGGAAGGGTCCTCCTCCTCAGTTGTCTCCTGGTCATCTTTGTACGAGGGAGGGTTTAACCTGGGTGTTGTATGCTGCACAATCCTGGAGGAGTACGTGTTGAGGCAGAACACGTCAGCAGTGCCCTTGATGTACCTCTTCTCCTCCTCAGTGAAGCTCGGCAGGCGAGAGGTGGCTAAGTGTTGTAGTTCACTTCTGTTCCCCACTTTCCACTTCATGACATCAGGATAGTCTCCGTTTCGGAAAACGGGGTGGGCGAACCAGCCCAGGGAGAACTGCAGCATCCGGTCAGCTGCCTCCACATCCCTCCGGACCTCTGGTGACTTGGGCTCTGCCCAGTGTGCACTGAGGCTCAGAGAGATGACCCCCTTCTGCTCTTGCCTGTACATCTTATCATAGGTGTGATAGACTCTAGCATGAGCTTTGAGGAGTGCGTGGCCAATCCTGTAAGGTGCCCAGCCTGGGTCCTTCACATTCGGGGGAAACTCCCCTGAGCCATAACTGAACCACGCCTGGTATGTGGGGTCGTTAAAGGTCATCCAGAACTTGACTCTGTCACCAAACATCTGGAAACAGAAGTCTGCATAACTGTTAAACAACTCAATCAAGGAAGGATTCTCCCAGCCTCCAATATCCTGGAGGGCCTGGGGCAGGTCCCAGTGGAACAGTGTCACCAGGGGAGAGATGTTGCTTTCCACCAAGCCATTGATTAGTCTGTTGTAATAATCAACACCTTGGCTATTGATAGAACTGTTTCTCCCAGTTGGGAAAATCCGAGACCAGGAGATAGAGAAGCGATAAGCCTTCACTTTCAAAGCTCTAAGCATATTCAGATCAGCATCCAGCTGGTTATAGCTGTCACAGGCTATGTCTCCAGTGGCATTGCCTTTCACATTGCTCCCTGGCATGTGGGTAAAGTTATCCCAGATACTGGGGCCTTTGCCGTCGACATTCCAAGCCCCTTCAGTCTGGTAGGCTGACGAGGATACACCCCACAGAAAATCATCTCGAAATGTGCCATGGTAAAACAAATCTCTTTCAAACTTGGGTTGGCTGGAGAACTTTTCCCAAATGACTTTAGCCTTGGAGGGCACCTCAGACGGAAAAGTAAACGCTCTGATTTTAGGGGGGATGTTTGCAGTTCTGGGTGGTGGCAGTCTTTTTACTACTTTGGGGAGAAAACCATTCTTTTTAATGACGCTGGTGAAAAAATAGGCAGATTTCCTGGGCGTCCTCGGCTTGCTGCTGTCATTGAAGTTGACGTGGTGCAGCCCAAACCTCTGGCTGTAACCAGAGGGGCCTTCGAATCCATCTATGAAGGAACGAGCAATGTAAGATCGAATATCCACCGAGTCCTCCTTGACAGCTGTGAAAAAAAACCCCACAAAATTAGAATTATTTTAGTCTCTGTTATTGATGATGCTTTTTAAAGGTTTTCCTTTTGTCATGAAAGCTTTGGAGGTGCCATGGAATTCTGACATGGAAGTTTGGAGGTTACCCCAAAAACATTAACCCTTTTCCTTCTCAGAAAGAATAAAAGAAAAATCCACAAGACCCCCACAAAACATCAGGCCACATCCATGGTCATAAATCTCAATCCAAAGGAGCGTCTCTATCTTAAAATGAGTAATAGACTGTGCCCCATCTGTTAGTATCAGAGCTCCTTTGTTTATACAGAATACATAAATCATTTAATCTTAAAAAATGTGCTTTTGTTTTTCTTTGCTTATGTTTAGCAATATCAACATAAAATGAGCACACATCCAATGTTATAAAAAAGAAATAATGCCTAAAGAAATGTATTCCCTGGTGCAGTGGACATATCCAAAAGAAGGCTGTCCAAATCTTAACCCCTGGTACCAGTGATCATGATCTTAATTGGAAAAAGGGTCTTTGTACATGTAATTAAGCTAAGGATCTTAAAATGAGATCATACAGGATTAACTGGGTGGGTCCTAAATCTGGGGACAAGCATCCATATAAGAGACTAGGGAGAAGATTCACATGAAGAAGCAGGCAGCGACTGGAGTGACACAATCACAAGCAAGGAGTGCCTGGAGCCTTTGGAGGGAGAGTGGCCCTCCTGACATCTCCACTTTGGACTTCTGACCTCCAGAGCTGTGAGAGAATAAAAGCAGTCTAGCCAGGAACCAGAGCCAAAGTAAAGCAATGGCTTTGGGCCCCGACTGTGAGCCAGCAAAGTATTAAGCCCTGTATTTATCAGATTACACAGCCTCTCAACAACCACTGATGGATAAGAGGCAGGTGAAGTTGCTCATTCAGTCAATAAATAACTTAGAAAATACCTTTGTCCCAGGTAGTGCTAGGCTCTGGAAACATAAAGACAAATAAAAGCCTCATAGATTAGTGGGTATAGCTGAGCCAAAAATAGAAAGGCCCATGGATCCGCTCACCAGATGTTTGGGCTCATCATTTATTCTCTCAGAACATCAGTTTCCACAGTTTTCCCACGAGGATAATTCTGCCCCTATTTGTATATGTAGGAGGCTGTTTCAAGGATCACGTGACATAATGTCTTCAAGGGATTCCAAAATGATGAAGATTACAGAATTGTAACTTTGATCAAAGACTACAAGCGAAGTATAACAGGGAGTATCTGACCTCATGAACAATGGATAATGTCTCCATTCCTTACTGTAGTGCTCAAGGCAGGTATCACCTCTTCCTCTCTGAATGTAATCAAGGACTTGAGATCTTCTCAACTCAGACTTTAGGCAGAAGACTAGCTACTCTCAATTGGTTAGGACTGACATATGAGGTGAAACCTATTTGCTGTTCTTTTTTACTTAGAATAAAAAGAAATATGAAACAGTATGTTAGGTAGAATGAGACTGTAAATATGGATTAACTGATTCAAAGTGAATGGTGTGAAATTATGGCCAGTTAAAGGAGATGGACACCAATGTGGCTGAGGCAATGAGGATTTAATGGGTTGGAATCCCATCTATGACCCCATGCTGTACAGCAATTTTCTGTGTCCCTCTATAGACTGTAAGTTTCCTCTGAGAAAAGAGGATGTTTGTTCAATATTGTATGCTTACTGTCTTGTACAATGTGTGGCATAAAATAGGCACTCAATAATATTTGTTAAGTAAATGCATTAAAAGATGATGAGGCTTGACCAATGGATAGGACTCTGATGGAGAGAATGTAGAAGAGAAGCAATCTAAGGATATCGAAACATGTGAGCAAAGACTTGAGGCTTTGTGGGGAGAAGGTTAGGAGGCTGATGTGAAGGACTCGTGCTATTACTGCTAATATTACTTTTTGGTTTCATTTACTTGGGAGACTGTTTTTGTCCTACTAATCAAAACTCTGAAGACTTGGAGGAATACCACCCAGCTTCCAATATCCACCAGCATATCCACCGTTCTTACCCTTGAGCACCTCATTGATATATTTGTTGAAGTAGTCTACTCTCAAGGAATCATCAAAGAGATCTTCAGTTTCCCCTATGGGCATGCCGTTTCCAGCCAGGTAGATCGGAACTCTTCCTCTTGTGTACTCCAGGGACACAAACTGCAAAAGCCTCCTAATACCCCAGGGCACCACACGAATCCAAGGGGACGAAGTCTGGGGCCATTCAGGGTTCATGTGTTGAGAGAAACCGCCAATGGTATCATAGCTAGGGATACAGGAATCTTGTTGGGCCTTGCTGATGAGGCGGGAAGTGTAATGAGACAGACCCAGAAAGTCAGCAGAGCCTTTCAGAAGCTGCTTCTCTGCCTTGGTGAACTCAGGGAGCTGGGCCACAGGACTGGGGCACTGTTCGTTCATCCGTTGGATCTGGGCCCTGAGGGCAGCAGGGTAGTCTCCATCCACAAAGATGGGGTGTGCAAACCACCCCAGCATGAAGTGCAGGAAGCGTTCAGAGGCTCTCACGTCTTCAGGCTTCTCTGGAGACAGAGGTTCTGCCCAGTCTGAGTTCAGCACAATGCCCACATGTCCCTGCTTCTGTGGGCGATAGTGGCTGTTGTAGTGGTGCCAAGCTCTGGCATGAGCCTTAAGGACCAAGTGAGCCACCTTGTGAAGAAGAAAGAAATACAGTGTTTAGTAATAACACCAGCAATGTCAACATCACCAGCAACAAGCCAATAATAAGTCAACAACAATGTCAACAAGTTAACACCAATGTCAATGTCACAAAAGCGTTGACAAGTTAACATCAACAAGAAGTTAGGACTGATGCTAACAATGTCAACAAGTCAACATAGATAATGTCGATATCAAAAACATCAACAACGTGGACAGCAATGTTAATAAATTAACACCAACATTGCCAGCAAAGTCAGCAATTATGTCAAAAATAAGACAACACCATCATCAATGGGTCAATGGCAACTGCTATTGTTAACTGTTGTAACAATAACAATTACAAAACAATTGTTAATGAATTCTCACGTAATCCTCACAATAGCCTTATGTGGCAAGTACAATTATCATTATTATATACAGATGAGAGAAACAGGATCCAGGCAGTCTAACTCCAGGCCTGTTTTGTCACCCACAATGCTACTGTGACTTTGCCCTTAATAAGTGCTTATTGACTAATTCGTCCACAACTAATTGGGGGTAGTATATTATTTAATGCCCGAGAGACGGGGTAATTCTTTTTAGCCTACCTGTTCTCCTTTCTTCTTAATGAAATTTAAGAAGAAAAACCAAGACCAGTAATCTTTTTGTAGACTTACCTCATGGTCTTACAAAAGCCCACAGCTTTCCCTGTTGAAGCACCAGGGGAAACAGGCAAGAGTGGGGTGGCTGTACTGTGGGAAGCCTGCTTTAAATCTCAACCCTTGTTGCTCTATATATTCAAACAATCTTCTCTCTCAATTTCAGCTTCCTTGACTGCAGCAAGTGGGTAATTACGGATCCATTTAGAAGGAGTGAATGAGAGTGTATATAAAGTTCCAAGCAGAAACCTGGGAGTGCAAGAGCGAGTTTACTACTGCTTAGATCCCTTTCCTTTTCCTTTTTATCATCTGAATATGATGACACTTACATTTGAAGAATTTCTACCAAAATATTTCCTTGGAAGTGAAACTCCTGGCTGCTTCTCATGTCCCAAATGGTAGTCCTTAACTGGGTCCTAAACTCCAATAGCGAACGGCCTCCTTTCCAAAAGGCAGGAATGCTTCCCTTCTCAACTAGTCAGCGTGAGGCAGGATACTCAATGGAATATTAGACAACTATCAGAAACAGTCACTGTGCCATGTAATGACATGGAAAAGTGTTAACAGCCTGTAGAGTAAACAATCGGCACTAGGGTGATAATGATGTGTCGATGTCAGCTCATCAGCTGAGACAGTGCTGCTGTGGGATGTCGATGATGGGGAGGCTGTGCATGTGTGGGGCAGGGGGCATGTGAGAAATCATGTACCTTCCATCCAATTTTGCTGTGGACCTAAAGCTACTCTAAAAACTAAAGTCTCCTTTAAAAAAAAGTACACTAAACTGAGTGCACACTGTGACTACACTAGGAATGCAAGGAAGCCAAAACTGGAAGGAAATATTGGTAGAATTATGAGGGAAATCTTTTCTTTGAAATTTTTCCTAAATGGTATTATAATGTTTTAACTAATAAATAAAAGCAAGAATTGAAGGTGAAAAATGAGGTGGACTTTCCCATTAAAGTCTCTACAGAAAATTCTCAGGAGCCATAATTGAAGGGATAAGAAGTCTAAGGAGAAAAGCCTGGGGTGAGTTTACAAGAAGACAAACAGAAAGGTGTAAACCTTCCATTTTCAGATGTGTTCTCTCTCTGTGTGCACAGTCACTTGCTGAACAGGAGCAGAATGGAAGCCTTGACTGAAGTGTTATAATTTTTGGCGTTTCATTAACACCTGGCATGGGACACAGTAAATACGCATACTTCAGAAGAGAACCCAAAGCATGGCAGGAGAAAGCCAGATGAACACGTCTACCCGGAAGAATGTTGCCAGGGAAAGCTGGTAGGTTTTCTGGGAGATTCTGAAGAAAAAGGGAAGTGACTGAAAGGACCAGCCATTTAAACTTTTGTTTCCAGTATGTACATCCCTTCTTGGTGAAGTGATACTCTGATTACTCTCTGGAAAGCCAAACGCTTTCTTCCTCCCACCTTACTGTCTCTCAGCCAGGGTGCTGAAGAGCAAAGCTGGAACCTGGGCCCAAACCAGTCAGTGCACTGCAGTCCTCTAGCCTAGCCCTGGTGATTGGCTCAGGAATGGGCCTGCAACTCATGCAGAAACCATGAGACACAAGGGCACCTCTGGTGCGAATGTCAGGGCAGAGACAAGCTTTCTTTCCTGCTGCTCTGCTCTTGAAATACGAGAACAGCGCTGTTGCCATCTGGCTATCTGGTAGCCCAAGAGTAAAGCCAATGAGTGGAACAAAAGAAGAGGAAAAATTGGGTCCTGGTGACATTGTTTGTGGTCTTACTAAGCTTCATTCTGATCAGCTAAAATCAAGACTTTTCAGTTTCCTGAACTCACGAACTGTTTCCTTGCTTAGGTCAGTGTGGGCTGACTTTTCTGTCACTTGCAACTAAGAGTCCTGGCTCACATTGAAAACTTGCTTTAGAGTTAAGAAGACTTGGGCTCAAATTCTGACTTCAGACTGCTAACCCACTAGCGATGTCACTGTGAGCAAATTGTTTCTCTTCTCTAAGACCCAGTGAGGATATAATCACTATTTTTAAAACACCAGCACAGAGTTTTGGAAAAAAATAAGATGATTAACAATTCATGGTCCATTCTCTCCCTCTGATTTTCTTTAAAGACAAAAAGTAAAGACTTGCTGATAGGAAGAGAAAATGACCCTTCCAGCCAAATGTCCTTTATCCTCCAAAGACTATGTGCTGCAAGGAGGGGAAATACCTTAAAAGAGGCCACTCCTGGGTCAGAGATGCCCGGCGCGTGTTGACCAGTGCCGTAGCCTGCATAACTTATCACCCACGGCTCATGGAAGGTCACCCACAGCTTCACACGGTCCCCAAAAGTAGAGAAGCAAAAGGCTGCATAGTCCAGGAAGGCATCCACTGTGCTCTCCTCCTGCCACCCGCCACGATCCTGCAGGGCCTGAGGCAGGTCCCAGTGGAACAGCGTGGCCATGGGCTGGATGTGGGAGGCCAGCAGGCTGTCAATCAGCTTGTTGTAGTAGGCAACACCCTGGGGGCTGGGACTGTGCCCATGCCCAGTGGGGAATATGCGGGACCAGGAGATGGAGAACTTGTAAACCTGAGCCTGGAGGCCACGAAGCAGGGCAATGTCAGAGTCCACCTTGTGGTAACTGTCGCTGGCCACCTCTGGCGTTGCTTGGCCTTTAGTGGCATTCTGGTACTTGAGTCGGTCCCAGACACTTGCCCCTCTTCCACCCTCAGCCCAGCCTCCTTCCACGTTAAAGGCTCCTGTAGACACTCCCCAAAGGAAGCCTTCAGGAAAAACGTCCTGCAGGAAAGCATCCCTTTCTGCCTTGGACTGGTTAGCAAATGTTTCCCAGACTCTCTGGTAGGCTGAGCGCGGTGGCAAGGAGCCTACTGTAGCCTCGAAGTCCTGCTGTGGGGCAGTCTGAAGGGTCAGGCTTTCGGTCAGAGAACAAGACCAGCTGTAGAATTGAAATGACATAAAGTGACATAATAAGTAATGACTATGAGTTACAAATACCCTCAGACTGATGAATAGTGACAATGTGTTTAATCAGTAAAGATTCCAGAAATACTGAGTCAAAAGCCATATTCACAAAGTCATGAGCAGGAAGTGACTGGTAGATGGGAAAATTGTTATTACCCCTTCTTAAGAGAGTTATTATTGTTCCTGCCTGAATAAAAACACTGTACCAATGCTACTGTTCTCGGTATTAGATCATCCTTAAACACTGTCTCCAGTTCTAGTGCCATCCTTTTTTCTTCTTATATTGTTTACTTTCTTCTTATAATTTATTGTTTATAAGATATAGCTAATAATAATGATGACTTTGATTTATTGAGCCTCAATAAATTAGTACTTCTGGGCATTATGGGACCAGCAGCTATTTACCAGCTGGTATAGAAATATTTAAATAATTGAACTACTCTCAGTTAGAATGCACTCAAAATTAAGTATCAACTTAATACAGACTGCTATATATGTAGGATGTCATAAATGAACCGTATAGTAACCACAAACCAAGACAATTATATTATATAAAATAATACATAAAATTATAATATTCAAAAAATTAAGAGAAAGGAATCCAATCATAACACTAAAGAAAGTCATCATTCAAAAGGGAAGAGAATAGGAGAGGAAGAAAGGAACAGAGAAGAATGTCAAAAACAACCAGAAAACATTTAACAAAATGGCAATAAGTACATACTTATCAGTAATTACTTTAAATGTAAATGGACTACATGCTCCAATCAAAAGACAGGCTTAAAAAAAACATCTGTAAGACCCATCTATATGCTACCTACAAAAGACTCACTTCAGACCTAAAGGCACACACAGACTGAATGGATGGAAAAAGATATTCAATCTCATTTACATTTCATCAAAAGAATAAAATACCCAAGAATAAATCTAACCAAGAAGGTAAAAGACCTGTACATTGAAACTGTAGCACATTGATGAAAGAACTGGAGAAGGGATGAATAAATGGAAAGATATTCCATGCTCATGGATAGGAAGAGTTAATATCGTCCAAATGACCATACTGCTCAAAGCAATACACAGATTCAATGCCAACCCCATCAAAATACCAACAGCAGTTTTCACTAAACTGAAGCAAATAATCATAAAATTTAAGTGGAACCACAAAAGACTGAATAGCTAAGGCAATCCTTAGGAAAAAGAACAAAATGGGGGATATCACACCTCCTGATTTCAAGATATACTACAGCTACAGTGATTAAAAACAGTATGGTACTGACATAACAATAGATACATGGGTCAATGGAACAGAACAGAGAACCCAGAAATAAACCTACACAAATATGGCCAATTAATATATGACAAAGGATGCAAGAATGGGAAAAAGATAATTTCATCAATAAGTGGTGTTGGGGAATTGGACAGCTACATGCAAAAGAATGAAATTGGATCACTGTCTTAAAGCATAATAAACTTAAAATAGGTTAAAGACCTATTTTAAATGTAAGACACCAAACCATAAAACTGTTTGAAGAAAACATGGGTAGGAATCTCTTGAACATCAGCATTAGTAATTTTTTTTTGGATGTCTCCCTAGGCAGGGGAAACAAAATAAAAAACAAGTAGAACCACATCAAACTAAAAAACTTCTGCACAGCCAAGGAAACCATCAACAAAATGAAAAGGCAACCTACTGTACAGGAGAATATACTTGCAAATGATAAATCCAATAAGGGGCTAATATCCAAAATACATAAATAACTCATATGACTCAACACCAAAAAAACTAATCCAATTAAAAAATGGGCAGAGGACCTGAACAGACATTTTTCCAAAGAAGACATAAAGATGGCCCACAGACGTGTGAAAAGATGCCCATCATCACTAATAATCAGGGAAATGCAAATCAGAACCACAATAAGATATCATCTCAGACTGGCTACCATCCAAAAGACAAAAAATAACAAGCGTTGGCAAGGATGTGGAGAAAAGGGAACCCTCCTACACTGTTGGTGGGAATGTCAATTGGTGCAGCCACTGTGAGAAGCAGTATGGAGGTTCCTCAAAAAACAAAAAACAGAAAAACCATATGACCCAACAATTCCACTTTTGGGAATTTATACAAAGAAAACAAAACCACTGATTTGAAAAGATGTTTGCACCCCTAAGTTTGTTGCAGCATTATTTAGAATAGCCAATATATGGAAACAACCTATCAACAGATGAATGGATAAAAAAGATGTGATACATATATGCAACGGAATATTAATCAGCCATAAAAAAAATGAAATCTTGCCATTTGCAAGAACATGGATGGATCTAGAGGATATTACGCCAAGTGAAATAAGCCAGTCAGGAAAGGACAAATACCATTTGATTTCACTTATATGTGGATTCTAAAAATCATCAAATAAAGAGAAATGAATCAGTCTCATAAACTCCAGGACAGACTGGTGGTTGCCACAGAGAATGGGGTGGGGGTGGAGGTTGGGTAATGGGTGAAAGGGACAAAGAAGTATGAACTTCAAATTAAAAAATAAATTAGTCTGCTTATGAAAGTACAGCATAAGGAATATAGCCAATAATATTGAATGTCTTTGTATGCTGACAGATGGCAAGTACACATATTGTGGTGAGCATTTAGTAATGTATATAACTGTTGAAGATGGTTTATATCTGAAACCAATGTAATAGTTTGTCAACTATATTTCAGTTATAAAATGGAAAGAATAAATAATTGCACTACTGGTATAGCTCTACTGATGTTTAACAGCTAAATATCAGCCTCAACTACAACCTCCTTTTTTCTTCATGCTACCTGGATTATGAACATAATGGCAGGAGCTCAAGCATCCATTACAGACCATAAGGTAGAAGCCTTGTTAAGGATGACAAAGCAACAAAATAGAAGCCCGGATTTCTGATGATTATACCCACTCTAGACTATCCATTTCTAGCCTTTTTAATGTATGTGAAACCGTATTTCCTTAAAAAAAAAATGAGAACTCCTTGATCACATAGCTCACAAGTGGTAGAGCAGAGTCTCCACTTTAATCACATATCGCTATATATGCGTATAGATGTGTAGACATTTATGTGGGTATATATATATATATTCAATATATCTGAAATGTAACATAAAATGCTATCCTTATATGCAATACAGTATATTTTCTATTTTATTCTAGTCTCTCTCCTCTCTTCTTCTTCTTCCTCTTTTTTTTTTTTTAATATTGGCTTACTAACCAAACCTTTTCCAATCCACAAGTCCTGTCTTGCAGACTGGAAAGCATGGTACCATAGCATGTGGGAGTTACACCAGCAGAGGGCAAACTTGAGGAAGAGTTGGTTCAGGTGGGTGTGTTTGGTCTGGAGAAGAGAACACACATGGGGAAAGGAGGCAAGTACAAGATCATCTCCCTGTCCAAGGGCCATCATGTGCGGACAGGGAGATGTTTACACTAGGTTGGCCCAGAGCACAGAACTGATAGAGTAACAGGGATGCTGCAGAGAGTCCTCTTTCCAATGGAATGAACACTGGGCTTCCCAAACCTGAACACCTCCTGTTTAACAAAACACCAACTCACTCAAGTTTGCTAGAACAGTGGTGAGGAGAAAGTGGTGAGGAGAAAATGACGATCCATAGTTGTGGATTACCCAAAATATATACACCACTCCGGGGCATAGCCAGAGACACAATGATGGCCATTTGGTGCATAGACTTAGCTGCTCTGATCCAACCCTCCTGACCCTGACTGTCCTCCTGGCTTGGAGGAAAGGAGGTATTGAAGAAATAAACTGCCTCTTCATAAAAATAGACCTTGCCCTACAAGCCTTGGAGCTGGGAGTCTGGGGTTTGCCTAGTGGGAAAAGACTTAGCACCCAAAGTCTCAGTCTCTGTGCCCAGTCCTTCCAAGTACCCCTGACTCTAAGCCACCTCAGAGCATTCCAGATAATGTTCTTTCCTCCTTCCTCTGTGGAGCAGTGCTATGCCTCCTACCACAGTTTGAAGTTAAGAGTCATTTGTAGGCCTCTATAGCTCACCTCTGAGGTCTAAAATTCTCAAGCAAGAAAAAAATTAGTCCTTTTGAAAACCCCCTCCACCTGCCCTGCACCCAGCAGGCTCTCCATCACCACCCACCTGAGTGAGGATTCTTGGCTGTCATTTTAACATTAGTCAGTGTTGAAGCTTTGCTTCAGAGAAAGTACCACAAGGTCAAGGTGTTAGAGAGAGAACCTTGGAGCTGGTGTCACATGTCACCTTGTGGTTTTGTAATCACTGAGCTTTCAGAGTATCCCATTTATTATGACCTCTTCAGTCCTGTTTTCTGAAAAGATACAACCCGGCATTCCTCAGCTAACTCCAAGTGTGGTCAGGGAGCAGTTCTGACCTATCTATTCATTGTGCTGTTCAACTGCCAGCACAAAGCCCAATATGTAGCAGCCACTCAGAGTCTGTTGATTTGAACCGTCAATTTGAAGTGAAAAGAGAGGATTGAACAATGGAAGAAGATATAGAGCTCAGGAAAGCCAAGAGCTGGGAGAGGAAAAATACACTGAAGTTTATGACCTCGGACAGAACTGCCTAAGCAACGTCTGAAGTGAATGACCAGGAGAGCCCTAGCTGAAGGTCTGGGTTGCCAGCTGCCTCCAGCCTTTCCTTGGTGCGTGGTACTTGAGCTCACATGTGTAATGCACAAGCGTGGGACTGCTGAGAGTTCCGAGGAACTCCCAGTGCTGATTTCCACACCACCCTCTTTTTAAAAATTGAAGTACCATTGATACACAGTCTTATATTGGTCTCAAGTATACAACACAGTGGTTCAACAGTTACACATATTATTAAATTCTCAGCCCCACTAGTGAGATTGCTATCTGTCAACATAGGAAGATGTTACCATTGGATATATTCTCCATGCTGGACTACTATCCCCATGGCCAACTTATATTATGATTGAGAAGTTCTGTGCCCCTTTCTTCCCCTTCACTCTCCTAACCTGTCCATCCCACCCCTCCCCCATGATAGCCAGCAGTGACTTCTCAGTGTCTATGAGTCTACTGCTATTTTGTTCATTTTGTTTCATTTCATTTTGTTTTTAGAGTCCACATATAAGTGAAATCATATGGTATTTCTCTTTCTCCTCTTGGCTTATTTCACTGAGCATAATATCCTCTAGGTCCGTCCATGTTGTTCCAAATGACAGGATTTCTTTTTTATGGCTGAATAACATTCCATTATGTATATGTACCACATCTTCTTTATCCATTCATCTATTGATGGACACTTAAGCTGTGTCCATAACTTGGCCATTGTAAATAATACAGTGATAAACATAGGGGTGCATGTATCTTTTTTGAATCAGGTATTTTGTTTCCTTCGGGTAAAATCTTAGACTTGGAATTACTGGGTCACATGGTATTTCTATTTTTAGTTTTTTGAGGAATCTCCATGCTTCTTTACACAGTGGTTGCACCAACTGACATTTCCACCAACAGTGTAGGAGGGTTCCCTTTTCTCCACATCCTTGCCAACATTTGTTATTTCTTGTCTTTTGGTTAGTGGTTATCCTAACTGGTGTGAGATGATATCTCACTGTGGTTTTAATTTGCATTTCCCTGATGATTAGCCATGTAGAGCATCTTTTCAGGTGGCTGTGGGCCATCTGAATTTCTTCTTTGGAAAAATGTCTGTTCAGGTCTTCTGCCCATTTTTTAATCAAGCTATCTGGGGTTTTTTTGGTGTTGAGGCACATGAGTTTTTATATATTTTTGATGTTAACCCCTTACTGGATAAATCATTTGTGAATATATTCTCCCATACTCTAAGTTGGCTTTTTGTTCTGATGATAGTATCCTTTGTTATACAGAAGTTTTTTGTTTGATATAGACCTACTTGTTCATTTTTTATTCTGTTTCCCTTGCCCAAGGAGATGTGTCCAGGAAAAAATTGCTCATGCTTATGTTCAAGAGATTTTTGACCATGTTTTCTTCTAAGAATTTTATGGTTACATGTCTTACATTTAGGCCTTCAATCCACTTTGAGTTTACTTTTGTGTGTGGAGTTAGATAGTGATCCAGTTTCATTCTCTTGCATGTATATGTCCAGTTTTCCCAACCCAGCTATTGAGGAGACTGTCATTTCCCCACTGTATGTCCATGGCTCCTTTATCATATATTAATTGACCATATATGCATGGGTTATATCTGGGCTTTCTATTCTGTTCCATTGATCTATTGGTCTGTTCTTGTGCTAGTACCATATTGTTTTGATTACTGTAGCTTTGTAGTACAGCTTTGTAGTCAGGGAGTGTAATACCCCCAGCTTTGTTATTCTTTCTTAGGATTGCTTTGGCTATTTGGTGTTATTTGTTGTTCCATATGAATTTTAGGATTATTTTCTCTAGTTATGTAAAAACTGCCATTGGTATTTTGATAGGGAGTGAATCTGTAAATTGCTTTGGGCAGGATGGCCATTTTGGCAATATTAATTCTTCCTATCCATGAGCCCGGGATATATTTCCATTTATTGGAGTCTTCTTTAATTTCTTGTGTGAGCATCTTATAGTTTTCAGAGTACTGGTCTTTCACCTCCTTGGTTAGGCATATTCCTGCGTATTTTATTCTTTTTGAATCAATTGTAAATGAAATTATTTTCCTGATTTATTTTCTGCTAGTTAGTTGTTAGTATACCGGAACACAACAGATTTCTGTGTATCAATTTTGCATCCTGTAATTTTGCTGAATCCAGTTATTAGTTCTAATAGTTTTTTGGTGGTGTCTTTAGGGTTTTCTATATATAATATCTTGTCATCTGCAAATAGTAACAGTTTCACTTCTTCCTTACTAACTTGGAAATCTTTTATCTCTTTATCTTATCTGATTGCCATGGCTAGGACTTCTAGTACTATGATGAAAAAATGTAGTGAGAGTGGACATCCTTGTCTTGTTCCTGATCTTAGAGGAAAAGCTTTCAGCTTTTCACCATTGAGTATGATGTTAGCTTTGCGTTTGTTGTATATGGCCTTTATTATGTTGAGGTATAGTTTGTTGAGTTTTTATCATGAATGGATGTTGAATTTTGTCAAATGCTTTTTCAGTATCTATTGAGATGATCATTTGTTTTTTTATCCTTCTTTTTGTTAATGTAGTGTATGATGTTGCTTGATTTATGAATATTGTACCATCTTTGCATCCCTGGAATAAATCCCACTTGGCTGTGATGCATGATCCTTTTGATGTATTTTTTAATTCATCCACATCACTATGAGTGTGTGAGAGTGAGGTAATTATGGGGTACCTTCCAAGTTTCAATTAAAAAAATATGTAATTTACAAATTTTGGCACTTAAGTCATTTGGTAAGAAATTATTTGCAACCCCAGCATACATTAAAACTTCTGTTCTTAGGACACCACTGAATTAGGCTTCTGCCCACTCCAACAGATGGTTTCCTATCTATACTGTTGCCTCATGGAAAAGATGCTTCACATTTTGCAAAAGAAAAATGAATACAGTTAGTTACTTATATCATAATTTCTATCACATAAAGATCTATCTTTAATCCAGCCTGTTCTTCCACAAACTCATGCTGCCTCCAACAAGATCTTAAATAAGAAGGCAGGGTTTCAAATCCAAGTTCTGCTAGTTGTGTGCACTTGGGCAAAATGCAAGGTGGCTGAGTGACAGGTGAGAATGGAAAGTATGTGGAGCCCAGAGTAAGACTTTGTGGGAGACAGGTTGTCCCTGCTGTCCCCTCTGAGCCTTCGTCTCTCCTCTGCAGAAAGGCCACAATAAAGTCACTGGCCTGAGAGGTGGATGACAACAGTCCCATGAGATTACATATATGAAAGAACAGCAGAGTATTCTGCAAATATCAGTTATTAATAGTTTAACAGGAAATCTAACTTTACCTTTTCTTGGAACTTGGCAGACAGCTCAGGAAGGTATTAATATCAAACCCAAGAGTGAGTACTTGGTCTTTATTTATGGCTGTAAGAGAAGAAGTTTAATTAACTCTACCTGAAGCCCAATGAACAATATGCATGACTTCAGTCAATAATGCTCTCATACAATGCACCCAGACCCCTAGCAGTGGTTCCAAGCCCACTCTCTTCCCAGGGAAGATGCCATGGGCTAAGGATCTAAGGAGGTGAGAAGCGATTTTCACCTACATGTGACTGAGAACAGTGGCTCTCAAACCCATGACCATCAGAGTCATCTGCAGAGCTTCTGAAGCACAGGTTGCTGCCCCCTCTCCCCCACCGAGTTTCTGATCTGGTAGGTCTAAGGTGGGGCTGGAGAATGTGAATATCTAACAGGTTCCCAGGTGGGGCCGATGGAGGGAGAACTACTGACTGAGAAGAATCAAAACTCAAACATCGGAAAGGCGTGGATGTTTTTTTTAGTTGTAGCAGAGTACACGTAAACATAGACTTGACCATGCTGGCCACTTAGAAAGGGATGGAATTTAAGAACAGAAATCATTCTGCCATCAAAGGTGAGTTAGGGCAAGGGTTATTAAGTGGTGTCCATGGACGAGTTTCATGAGGTCTGTGAGGACAGCTCAGCCCTGGCTACAGGTGGCAGAAAGGGCACTACCAACTTCTCTCATGCTCTGACCTTACGGGGCGACTGCACTGACCATCAGGGCACCAGGAACATGCCCCTCGACCTCTTTCTGCAGAGTCTCTAGTGACCCTCAGCCCCTGATGCCTTAACAGACCCCACCTATCTCTGGACCTGATTGGACCAGGAGCAATCTCCTAACCCACTGCCCACCGATCAGATGCACTCTCAAGAGTTTGAACTAAGAGACACCATGGAGATGGTTCATGGGCTATATGGATCCCAGACCAGAAGATTTTGGTTGGGTGCCCACCAGGACTACATGCAAGCTGAGGTCCTGGGGAAATGAGCAAGAGTAAGCAGAGGGGGCTGAGTCTGGGGGAGATGGCACCTTGCCAAGGAGGGCAGAGATGAGACCTTGGAGGCAGGGGTAATGGAAGGGGACAGAGTAACTCCCACTCTTACCCTGATATTTGAGGCCTGATGGTCTTAATTTCCATAAGACCAAGGCATCCTTGTACAGAACCTCTCTTCTTTGTGGGTCAAAAGCTTAGGAGCTAAGGGACCAACAATAGGAAGGCAAGTGACAATAAACCTACCTGGGTGGGCCCTCAGACCAGCCCACCTCTGGCCCCTCCTGCCACTGAAACCCCAGAATTTCCAGACTGCTACCCACCCAAGCCAGTGTACCAGTGTCACTCAAAACCTCTCCAGTGATGGTCTACTGACCTTCCAGGAGGCTAAAAAGAAGCCTGGCTGTGTTCTTCCTGGTAGAGGGGCAGTCCTGGAGTTTTAAATTGAAGATGAAAACTTTCACTTTTGGCTCAATAGTCTGAAAAAGATAAAGGCCAGGAAGTGAGCTGAAGCTGCCTAGAAAAGGTCTTTTGATAGCATGTACAGATTTTCAAGACAAGAAGCTACAAACAGTCTGATTTTGGAAATGACCGCCAGCCATCTCAGTTAATGAAGGGAGTGATTCTAGACTCTGAGGGAGAAAGATCTACACTTCTCAATAACATAGACCACCCTCCTCCTCAACACCCATCAGTGAGTCAGGCCCCTCCATGCCTTCATCTCAGGCTTTAAGGGACCTCCCAGAACCAGGTGGTGTTACCAGGAACAAGGCCGTCTGCTCGTGTCAGGAGGCTGTGTTATGACAAGGTTCCACCATCACAATATTTATGGATGTCTGGGGTTTCCTTCAAAACAATGTGATTTGGGAGGGGGAAGGTAGTGTATAGACGAAACAAGGTCAGCCACAAGCCTGTAGCTTTTGAAGCTGGGGATGGCTTCATTATACTTTACTTCTACTTTTGGATATATTTGACATTTTTTTCTCTAATAAAAAAGTTAAAAGAAGCTGTCTTCATTAAAATTGGAGCAGGTGTAATGTTTTCTCCCATTTGTAGCCATCTCAGTGTTGAAGGAAACATCTCTACACTGACACGCTGTTTGATTTCACTTTACATTACTTTTCTTGAAGGTTCAAGTTTGGTCATTTTCCTCATGGTAACTACTCCTCCTCTGAGGAGTTAGAGGCCACTGAGAAATACCAATAGCACCTACTTAAAAAGGAGGCAGGCACATTATTTTCTTAGAGACACCTGTAATAATGTACCTTCTTTACAGATGAGGTGCCTTCAGCTCAGAAAAGCAGAGCAGGTGTCCCAGGACCAGTTAATGCTATTCTCCCAGCCCTGTTCCTTCCCAGTGCTGGGTCCATGCAGGAGAGCCCACCTACAAAGGAGGGTTTTCTCCTTCCTGAAAGATCAATACACAGCAGGGACGGCTTGTGAAATCACAGGCCTGGAGAACTGGAGGAGCCTTCTGTTGCTGTGGAGAATTCCCTGGCTTAGCAGAGCCTTTTCTGGTAAGTGGATATGGGGCTCCCCTCGTGCACCTCCCTGAAGAATTCAGAAACTGTGGATATGCTACGGCTCTTCACTGATGTTCTTGGTCCCCTAAGACACCCGTGTGCCAGCGTGAGCTGCAGCTGAGGGTCCCTGAGGCTCAGAGAGGGGCGTGTAGCTGCTGTGGGGATTGTGGAGGGAGATGGGAAGAGAGAGTGCCCACTCCTCCCTGCCCTCCCATGTTCCCTTGCAGCCCAAGGGAGTGAATGGGCTGGGGGATGACAGGTGGAAGGCAAACTGCGACAGGAAGCTGTGGGGCAGCTTCAGGTTCCTGTGGACACAGTCAGGGCCTCTCCTGGGGAGAACTCAGCTCTTCGTTCTGTCCTGGATGGGACCACTGTGTGGGAAATGCTCCAGGCATATAACAACCCCAGAAAATGACAGACCCCTCTCCGGCTCAATTCTCTCCTTATTGCCGGGGGATCAAAATGGTCATCCTGAATCTTTGGGGCGGCACCTGGGCTGTCAAGTACATCTGGGATTTAACTCCTACCTAAGGAAATAAAAGTAACAAAGAACAATTGCAGGGTGTGATAAATAATTCTGTGATAAATAAGTGATAGGTAAGTTTGTTCACGGACAGTTTTACTATTTGGTTGGCCAGCTATGGCCTGAGGGTTCACAGCTTTATCCAGACACTGGTGGGAGCAGGTTTTCTAGAAAATGTTTTGCTATAAAAAGGGAAACATAAACCACATCCTCAAGCAGAAACGGGGCCAAGGCTCTGTTGACCGCCCCTCTGAGGCACACCACAGCTGCATGAGCCAGATGGTTCTCAAATGCCAGCAGGGTCTGAACTCCTCAGTTTAACAAGCTGTGGTTGAATTCCTTGACAGAGACAAAGACAGATTTGGTTGTCACAGCCACCAGCAAGCCTTAAAGACAGAGGAGTTTTAAATTGAAGATTTAAAACTTTTAATTTGAAGATTTAAAACTTAAAGACACTATAGTGCTGTTGAAGGCCCAGAAATCTAGGTAACAAGCCTGCAAATGCAGGCTCTGGGTCAAGCCAGTGCCCGTACAGGTGAGCAGGTGTTTACAAAAACAACTAATTATATGTGATTTAAAAAAATACCACCTTCATTATAATGTTCTCAACACCTTGGACTTATTTTGGAGGGACAGTGTGGTGTCGTGAGAAAGCCCAGCTCCAATCTGGCTCTGACGCCCTCTACCTAGTGTCTGACCTGTTGAGTCTTGGTTGCTGTGATGGGTAGAGATAATGCGAGGATAAAGTCCCCCATCCAGTGCCAGGCACAGACCGGCACTAAAATCCTACCAGCTAGTACTCAAATGTCTTGTGGGTGCACCTGCTGTCTTTGATTAGATCATCTTGTTTGTAGGGAACACAAAGCCATGGTACCTACACGGGTCATCTGGAAACACACAAACATGGGGATGCTCATTTGTCCACCTCAAATTTCCTGCCTCAGATAAAATGGAGGTTCCACCCAGCAGAGGAATGAGGATTTGACATTAGTAAGCTTAGCCTTTAAAAATAAACTTCCTCTGAAAATACGCATCCTCCTTGGTGGGCAAGGTGGTGGGATTCAATAAGAGGAGGCGCAGAGGTGAACGGAGAGGCAAATGGTTCTGTGCCCAAACTGCAGAGGCAAGAGCAAGGTGTGAGTGGGTTATGGTGGCAGGCATCTGCAGAGGGCCTGGGAGAAGGCGGCTCTTCAGGGGAAGTACGGAATACTGCCAAGACTGAGGAAGTCTGGAGACAAACCCTGGATGTAAAATCAGTTATACACCATCAGGGGATGGGGAGCCGTCAGGATGCCAGGGAATTAAGCAAGGAAGTTGCACAGTAGTGACTAAGCATAGGAGAGAAAACTGATAGTTGGGTAGGTGACACCTAATATACTCTCTCTAAAGACTTAAGAAAAACAATTCTGGGCACAAGAAGGAGGGGCCGAGGTTACAGGAAGATCCTGTAGCTGGTGTCTGGTTTAGTACACCTGGGTGTGAAATGTCTTTTAAAAAATTGTGGTAAAATACACATAACAGAATTTACCATCTTAATCATTTTTTGGTTCAGGAGCATTAAGTATATTCACATTGTTGTGCGACCATGACCACCATCCATGAAATGTCTTTTTTTTAGTCTCAGAATGAACACTGAAATTTTGATTGTCAGTAGTTTCTACATAAGAGAGCAGAAGACCCCTGTATTTACCTTAAGCCAACCCTCATTATCCTTCCCAGGGGAGACTGCCTACTTTCCCTAAATGCTCTCTAGTGATGTAAGGAAATCTCCCCAAATGCAACTCTGCAGAACTGCTGACTGTGGGTGGAATTTCAGTTTACATATCAGTTGAAGCATTAAATGTTTAATATGCTCTCGGGAACCTTTGCCATTTATCATCAGTATGGGAAATGACTCAAATTACCTGCAATTTACCCAGCTTCTGCTTTAAACTTGCTTCACTTTGGCATTCATAAGACAAATCAAGGGAGATGAAATCAACTGCACCCTAGAAATAAGCAAACAGGGTCATTAGAGCATAAGCAATTTCAAAACAGAACTACTCAAAGTATTCTTTTTTGTTTCTCCCCCTATTACTAAACTGAATACTCCAGGTGGGCTCTTACAAGGGAAAAGCAGGTAGAGGGAGCTGGGGATGGAATGAGAATGTATGTTGGGGTGTGCCTGCATGTTGGGAGTACCGTGTCCTCTAAATACTCAGTAAAGTGCTTGGTGCCCAGTAGGTGCTCAGTAAATGCATATAATTAAATGAATAAGTGAGTGAATGAATGAAGTACGTACGCCGAAATGGTGGGTTCTAACCAAGCAGGGGAGCACTGAGGAAGGGAGTCAGAGGCCAGAGCTGCCCCTGCAGCACCTCCTTCAGGGCCTTCAAACTTTGCCAGGAAGGTGGTGGAGCCCTCGGCCACCCATAGCCACTCAGGGATCTCTACAGTGCCCTCTGGGGTTTGGAGTTTCGATTGACTATGTATTATAGTCACTGGCTACTTTCAGGCCACAGTTAAAATTCCACCGCAGTTGGCCCTAGCCTGGCTCATTCTATTATCTGAGAATACAGCTCTCACGGTCCTGGCCATACCCTTTGCCCGTCTATGGTCTGCATGTGCTCTAAGAACTTCAGATTCAGACAGTATGAACACATAAAGATACCACTGTGATTCCTGCCCCACCCTTCTTAGCAAGCCATTTCTGTCCTTGTTATGACTAGATCATTATCTGTCTTCTCCCCATTATGGGTCATTTTTTCCCTCAGGACAAAGACCCTAGTCAACGGCATCTGGTGACAGTCAATGCACTGTGGACCCGTGATAACTGCCTAATCACTGGCTCCCTGCGGCTTTCCCAGTCAAGTTATCATGTTTACTAAGCAGTCTGCACACTTGCCCCTCCACCTTGGCACCACTTGAATCTTCCCCTACCGGCCCTCAGCTCTTGCATTTCTGTCAACTCCATGTGACACACAGGCATTGAGTTCCTACTCTTGAAAGTCACTGTGCAGAGTACAGCAGGTGGGAATTCGTGTTTAAAGATGAGTTAAAATCTACAGAGGCTTACAACTTAAGGAGAAAGTTAGTATGTGTGCCAATTACAAGAAAGGGCAGAAAACTAGGAGTGCTATAAGAAAAGTCCGTACCAGTTGTCCTCAAATCTTGGTGAGGATCTGACTCACCTGGGAACTTGAGAAGCCAGTGATTATCCCTTCACATTTAAGCCTTGGCCTGTGTGTGTTTTACTAGCTTTCCAGGTGATTTGATACACACCAGAGCTTGGGAACCGCTGGCCTACCCAAACCCCTAAGGGTCCCACATCGGGGAGAATCACATCAGGTTGAGTCAGGGAGTATCGTTAAGTAAGGCTTCTTGAATCACATGGTTGTTGAAAATGGGCAGACTTTTGTTGGAAGAGATTTGAGGAAGGCTAGGAGAACAGGAACAGCATTAAATAGGGAATGCAGATCAGGAAAAAGGCATAGCATAGGCACTGGGAAAAAGGTGGACAGAGAGCAAGAGAGCCCGGGTGAGCCGCACCCTGGATAGCCCCGAGGGACGTGCACCAATTCAGGGGAGGGCAGCTTCCAAACAGAATTGATCAAAACTGTGCTTTTGCAAGATGACCGAGAAGCAACGCGTGGCCTGGACTTGGGCAGAGAGACCAGTTCAAAGGCTCAATAAGCACTTTTCTGATCAGCACCTTGGTCTCCTGAGTTCATAGCTGATAGCAGTTATCATCCCTTGTAAATTAATTTAGATGCCATTCTCACCAGACAGTCAGCCCTAAAGCCTGTTATTCAGGCCTTTATCACACCTGGATTTTAAGGTCCTTAGCTGGTAAATCTGAAGAACAGACCCTGACATATGGGGCCCCCATCAGAGCATAGATACCCGTGTCTGTCGTATTGCAGGGTGCTATCTGTACCACACCCTGTCTAGGCCTCAGAACTACAGAACTCAGCTTTTTCTGACGGCTTTCATCCCTGCCCAGCAGCCCGTGTTACAGGGGTCAAAGCTGTTTAATTCTCAAATGTTTTAACTTTTCTTATCAAACTTATAGTTAAAAAGTTGTATTTACAGAAGGTAGAAACCAGGATGGGTACTCTAGAGGGGACATTAGTTAAAAACAGAAACCTTTTATCCTAGGATCTGTTTTGCTATAAACTAACCTGTCCTCTAATAAGCTATTTTGGGCTCTTATAATCATCAGTCAGAGAAAAAAGAGGCATTTAACCTCTTTGTGTAGGCAAAAAGCTGACACTCGACCAAGTAAAGAGCTGGGGCTGCAACAAACAAGATTTTGTTTTTAAAGTAATTATGGATCTAAAGAATGTAGTCCGCTCAGAAGAGGCATTAACAAAACTGCCAAGCCAGTAGGCAAAAGCTTCTCTTGTTTTTTAAAATTAAATTCACAACTCTCCTCTGATGTTACAGATGTTGTTTCTTTGGGCTGTGCTCACCTTGACAAGTGCAGATGTGGAGGGTTCCAGCAGGAACTCGGAGACCGCGTCCTCTCGCAGGACCACAGAGAGCTTTCCACCTGAAATCAACCAGAAGAAGGAGCCGCAGCTGAGCGAGGCAGGAAGCCCTGACCACTGCGTGGGGACTCATTTCCTACTGGCCTTTTCAATCCACGTTCCCTGACTTTAAAAGGGATTTCTGAAGAAATCACTCACATGACTTTACCTCAGCTGAAAGATTTTAGAAAACAAGGTGGCTTTAAAAAAAAGTCCCTTGAGAGAATGTTTCATATAAATAAGAACTCTGAAATGCTTGTAAAAGTCTTCTAGAAGAATAAAAGCAGTTACTCTGCCCTGCCCTCAGCAACATAAAAGGCAGTAAGGAGAGAACTCTTTCCTTAACTTCTTAAAGGCAGAGTGCTCTCTGGGAGCTGCTGTTACCTGTCCTTATTCTTTGTACAAGCATCCGTCCAGTCCCTACTGTGCATTGAGGGGAAAACAAAGGAAATATAAACGTGCAGCTTGTACCCACTTTTTGATTATCTAAGTGTGTGCATGAGAATTGCGTGCTGTGCTCACTGGCAGCCTGGGGTGTGCCCGGGCACGAGTGAATTCTAAACAAGCTTCCAGGGTCCTTCTGCGGCAGTGGCCCTCACCATCTGCAAAACCCTGCTGCAAACATGGGTTCCTCAGGTGCTAACTCTGTGATGTGCATAAATCTTTATCTACCATTGTATTGTATGCTCCTTGAGGAGCAAAATTCAAGATATTAATCCCTTCAAATATTAAGGTTAGGACTGGATGTGGAGCAGGCCTGTGATTTGGAAACACTAAATAAAAATGGAGTAATACCAGAGTTTGAGCCTAAGTATAAGACTATATGCCTGACTTCTCCCTTTCTTTCAAAGTCTATGCAGGAGAAAGATCTCCACCATTAACAACCATTGCCAAATAGAAAAGTGATTATTTTGATAAGCATGGTGGAACTTTGAAATCCTCTGAGCAGAGAATATCACTCAGAGACATTAGGTCCTCATTCTGATTAAATACTGCTGTTTTCCAGTGTTTCAGTGATTGTGCCTGACGGAGCCATTTCACCTTCCACAGATTTCCATCCTTCCTTCTATCAATCATGTGGGCACAATAGCACATATGTTCTTAGCTTGTATGTAACATTTTACAATGTACAAATTAGATCATCTCTAGACAAATGAAATGAAAAAAGAGTACAGTTAATCCCTAAGCACAATTAACCCCCAAACCATTTCTGTTTGACTTTGCAAGCTGTTTTAGAATTAGAGTGAACAAATTTACCTGAAATTCCAGAAATTCTCATATCATATGAAATAACCAAACTTCCTCCAAATATGGTTCCTAATCTATTCCCAGTGCAAGCATAAACTACACTTCCTAAGATGATGTAAAATGCAGATTACTCAAAACTAGATTCTCACTCTAAGCTTTCAGTTCACATTTTCTATGGGACTGAAGGTAGGGGTGGGGTAAATGCTCTGGTTTAAGACAATTTATCTTGCAATTTTTGCTGGATGTGGTTAAAGATAGGTGTTTTGTGTCTAAAAAACTCAAAATCAGTATTTGCTGTGGGTTGAGAATTAACTGTTTTAAGCCTATATAGCAAATCACTGCCAGCCCTGAGTAAGCGCATGTCCCTCATAACCATAATTAGACCTCACTACAGGATAGCTTGCATGTTTGCAATGCAAAGGGAAGTTGTTCCTCCAAAAGCCATTGCAGTTACCCACACAAAATAGCTCCTTTTCTTTTGCCCTAAATGCTTTAATAAAAGTAATCTGGTCAGTATTGAACTGCCAATGTCAATACTTCAAGCCACTATTGTCAGGGGTGGGTGGGTATTAGGTGTCACCCTAGAGTGTGCCCAGCGTTGTGCACACGGAGGATGCTGTGATTTTGTTCTTCCCATGAGGGGGATGTTCACTGTCCCCTACCTCCAAAGCTCTGCCAAGAATCCTCTTCTTTTGTATCCTCCCCAGCACATTGAACACATCAGTAAGAGGTTTATAATAAAATATTTAGAAAGATTAGAAAAGAACATTTCAAAAATCAGGGTAAAATGTACATAACATAGAATTTGCAATTAAAATTCTCTGAAGTGTACAGTTCAGTGGCATTAAGTACATTTACATTGTTGTGCAAACATCACCACCATCTATCTCCAAAACTTTTCCATCATCCCAAACTGAAACTCTATCCATTGAACAGTAACTCCTCATTTCCTCCTCCTCCCAGTCCCTGGTAACCATTATTCTAATTTCTGTTTCTGTGAATTTCACTACTCTAGGTCCCTCATTTAGGTGGGATCATGTAATATTTGTCCTTTACTTCACTTAGCATAATGTCTTCAAGATCCATCCATGTTATAGCATGCATCAGAATTTCAGTTCTTTTTAAGGCTGAATATACTTCATTGTATGCATATAACACATTTTGTTTATCCATTCATCCATCCATGGGCATTTGGGTTATTTCCACCATTTGACTGTTGTGAATGATGCCACTATGAAAATGGGTGTACAAATACCTGTCCAAATCTCTGCTTTCAGAGGACCTGAACAGACATTTCTCCGAATAAGAAATACAGGTGGCCAACAGGCACATGAAAAGACGCTCCACATTGCTAATCATCAGGGAAATGAAAATCAAAACCACAGTGCGATACCACCTCACATCAGTCAGAATGGCCACTATCCAAAAGACAAGAAATAACAAGTACAGGTGAGGATGTGGAGAAATGGGAACCCTCCTACTCTGTTAGTGGGAATGTCAATTGGTGCAGCCACTGTGGAAAGAAGTATGGAGATTCCTCAGAAAACTAAAAATAGAAATACCATATGACCCAGTAATTCTACTTTTAGGAATTTACCCAAAGGAAACAAAATCCCTGATCTGAAAAGAGATATGCATCCCTATGTTTATTGCAGCACTATTTACAATAGCCAAGATATGGAAGCAACCTAGGTGCTCATCAATAGATGAATGGATAAAGAAGATGCGGTACATATACACAATGGAATATTATTCAGCCATAAAAAGAAAAGAAATCTTGCCATTTTCAACAACATGGATGGATCTAGAGGGTAGTATTTTCATTGAAATAACCCAGGCAGAGAAAGACAAATACCATGTGATTTCACTTATTTGTGGAATATAAATACAAAGCAAAACAGAATGAACAAAACAGCAGTAGACTCACAGACACTGAGAAGGGACTAGTGGTTACCATGGGGGAAAAGTTAGGGTGGGTGAGGGTGATAAAGGGACATGAAAATTCTCAGTCATAATTTAAGTTGGTCAGGGGGATAATAGCACAGCGTGGAGAATACAGCTAATGATTCTGTAGCATCTTCCTTTGTTAACAAATAGTAGCTGTACTAGTGGGGGTGAGGATTTAAGAATATGGGTAACTGTTGAACCACTGTGTAGTATGTATATACTTGAAACTAATATAAAATGGTATATTAATACAAAAAAATCTCTGCTTTCAATTCTTTTGGGTATATACAAGTGCCAGATCATATGATAATTCCATGTTCAATTTCTTGAGGAACTGCCATACTGTTTTCCTTAGCATCTATACCGTTTTATATTCCTGCCAGCAATGCACAAAAATTACAATCTTCTATATCCTAATCATTACCTTTGGTTTTCTGCTTTTAAAATAGCCATCTTAATGGGTGTGAAGTGGTATCTCACTGTGGTTTTGATTTACATTCCCTAATGACTGCTGTTGTAGAGCATCTTTTCATGGGCTTATTGGCCATCTGCATACCTTCTATGGAAAAATGTCAGTTGAAGTCCTTTGCCCACCTCTTAATGGGGTTGTTGTGTGTTGTTGTTGAGTTAGGAGTTCTTTATATAGTTTAGATATTAATCTCTTATCAATTATATGATTTGCAAATATTTTTTCCCATTCTGTCAGTTGCTTTTTCCATCTGTTGATGGTATCCCTTAATGCATAAGTTTTAAATTTTGAAAAGTCTAATTTGTCTACTTTTCTTTTGTTGCCTGTACTTTTAGTGCCATGGCTAAGAAATCATTGCCAAATCCAATGGCATAAAGTTTTTTTCCTTATGTTTTCTTCTAAGAGTTTTGTAGTGTTAGCTCTTACATTTAGTCTTTGATTCACTGTAAGTTAATTTTTGTATATGTTGTAAGGTAGATGTCCAACTTTGTGCCTTTGTATGTGGATATCCAGTTTTCCCAGCACCATTTATTGAAAAGACTGTCTTTTCCCCATTAAATGGTCTTGGCACACTTGCTGAAAATCATTTGACCATATGGGTGAGGGTTTATTTCTGGGTTTTCTATTCTATTCCATTGGTCTAGATACCAACATTATGCTAGTATAACATTGTTTTGATTACTGCAGCATTTTAGTAAGTTTTGAAATCAGGAAGTGTGAGTCCTCCAACTTTGTTCTTTAAGAATGTTTTGCTATTTGTGGTCCCTTGAGATTTAATATGCATTTAAGGATTTTTTTCTAACTTTGCAAAAAATGTCATTGGGGTTTTGATAGGGATTTTATTGAATCTGTAGATCACTTTGGTTGTATTGAAATCTCAACAATATTAAGTCTTTACTTAACAACAACAAAGGGTGCCTTTCCATTTATTTTTGGTTTCTTTAATTTCTTTCCGCAATGTTTTGAAGTTTCAGTGTACAAGTCTTTTGCCTTCTTGGTCAAGTTTGGCAAAAAACTTTTAAAAACTTTTTATTGGTGGGAATATAACTCCCACTCCTAAATGCTCCCCACTTCTTAACTGTGAGCTGTATATAGTGACTTCATTCCAAAGAGTAAAGTATGCAAAAGAGGAAAAATGAATAACTTTACAGTGGAAATACCTGACAAACACTACTTCAGCCAGGTGATCAAGGTGTGATGTTGACATCAATAGTATAAATCATGTTGATAGTATGTACCCTAGTTAAGATATGATGAAAATGGCATTTATTCTGTGATTTTCCTCTTTAAAACATAAGACAAATACTAAAAAGGCAGTCACAAGAGATTATATATTACATTATTCCATTCATATGAAATGTTCAGAACAGGGAAATCTATAGTTACAGAAGGTTAATTAGTGTTTGCTTAGGGCTGGAATGGGGGAGGGGAATAGGAGGTAGGAAGTGACAGCTTAAAGGTAGAAGGCTTCTTTCTGAGGTGATGAAAATGTTCAAAAATTGACTGTGGTGATGGTTGCACATATCTGTGAATACACTAAAAGCCACTGAATTATACACTTTAAATGGGTGAATTATTCTCAATAAAGCTATTTTTAAAGAAAGGTATCCTACAAAATACCTGGCCAGGAGTCCTCAACACTGTCAATCAGGTCTTCAAAACATGGAAAACCTGAGAAACTCTCACAGCCCAGAGTTGCCTAAAGAGACATGACAACTAAATGTAATGTGTCCTGGATGAGATAATGGAACAGTAAAAGGACATTAAGGAAAAAACTAAGTAAATCTGAATAAAATATGGACGTTAGTTAATATAATTTATCAATATTGATTCATTAATTATCACAAATGTATCATACTAAGATAGTATTAGGGAAAACCAGGTATAGGGAGAGGGTGATATGGGAACTTTTTGCTCATTTTTCTGTAAATCTAATACTGTTCTAAAAAATAATCCAGTCTATTACTTTTTTAAAGTGTTGATTAAAAAAGGAAAAAGCTCTTACAAACCAAGAATGACTTTCAATTTTGCATATTATCTTTGACTTTTAAGTGATTGCCTCTCAAGCATTAGAAATATCTAGTAGTAACAGAAAGGAACTCCCCCCAAAATGGGTATGGAAAGATGCATTTTGAGATTTACCAGGGAAGAAAGATGCAAGAAAACATGGAAACTCAGAATTTTAAGGAGTGGAGAAATGAGTTTAAACAACTGTAAAAAGTATCATTAAAAGACATACAGAAAAATCAACAAAAAGAAAATATTGATAAGTCTGTATTTGAAGTAAGGACTTCTGTTCATCGAAGACTCCATAAAAAGAGTGAAAAGAAAAGACACCAACTGGAAAAGTATTGTTAAGTTAATTAGAAGAGACAACTCAAACACCTACACGGATAAAAGACATAACAGGAATTTTACAGAAAAGGATACAAATATGGCTAATAAACACATGAAAGCATGCTCAACCTGAATAGTGATCTGGTAAATAAGAGCATAAAGAAATGCTTTTAAATCCATTAGATTGGCAAGTGCCTTTAAATTCATTAGATTAGAAAAATTTATAATTCTGGAAATTACGAGTGTTGGAGGGAGCCAGCAAGAATTCTTATACATTGCTCATGAAACTGTAAATTGGTACAGCCACAATAGAAAACAATTTACATTATCTCTTAAAGCTAAACATTTATATTCCACATAATTAGCAATCACCTGTACACATGAAACTCTTGCACATGTACAAAAAGAAACATATGCAAGAATGTTCACAGCTATATTCATAACAGCAAATGTGACAACAATTAAATGCCTATAAGCAGAAAGAATTAATAAAATGTGGCTTAGTCACACAATGGACTATTATACAGCAATGAAAAAGAATATAGCAGCTATATTCAACAACATGAATAAGACCTGGAAACAATTTTGTTTGAAAAAAGGAAAGCCCTAGAGGATACAAAAAATAAAATATTTTTTATGGTGTTCAAAATCAAACCAAGCAAGACTGAATACTCTATTGTTTAAGCACATGCACACTTTGGATAGAAATTACATTTCAAAGAAGTAATGAACATCACAATGAGATACCATCAGAATGGCTAAAATAGAAAAGATGACAATGCCAAATGTTGGCTAGAGCCACTGAAACTCTCATACACTGCTAGTGGGAGTGTCAAATGGAACAACTGCCTTGGAAAATTGACAGTTTCTTAAAGAGTCAAATACACTTCTACTCTATGACCTAGAAATTCCACTCCTAGGTATTTATACAAAAGAAATGAAAACATATGTCCATTTAAAAACTTGAATAAGAATGTTCATAGTGGCTTTATACATAATAAATAAACTGGAAATAGCCCAATGCTCCTTAACTGTGATACAAACAGAATGATACTTAGAAGAAAAAAAGGAGCAAATTACTACTGTAGCAATAAAATGAATGAATCTCAAAAACATGTTGAGTGAAAGAAGACAGACACAAAATACTATATGATTCCACTCATATCTATGCTGATAGGAATCAGATCAGTGGTTGCTCCTGGGCATAGGGATTGATTAGGAAGGGATACACTGATCAGAAAGGGAATTTTCTGAGGTTTGGTTAATAGCTTATATTTTGATAAGGATATGGGTTACATGGATGAAAGTGTTTGTCAAAACTAATCAAATTATAAAATTAATCTATGCATTTCACCATAAGTAAATCATACCTGGTAAAAAAAATTCTTAGGAAAGAATCAGAACTGCATTTCATATTATTTTTTAATTGGAGTACATGGGAACTCCTTTAACACATTAAAAGAAAAACACACAAGGTGAATGTGCTTTCTTTGCTAAAATGCCATCTTTTCTGTGATTAAAAATTATTTTATTTAAAATGTCTTCTTTGTACCTCTAAGTCATTGTGGACACCAAATGAGGGGGAAAAGCCATGAGATGATAAATGAAAAGCAGAATATTTACCATAGTTGTAACCTGGAGTGGTGGATGGGGAGACAGTGAAATAGAATAGGGAGGAATATACAGGTAGATGTAAGTTGTGGTTTGTTTAGTTTTGTTTTATAAACTCTCAACCTTTCTATTTTTTGACATTTAAAAAACTGAGGTATAATCATATATCATAACTCACCCCTTTAAAGTATACAATTCAGTGGTTTTTAATATATTCACTAAGTTGTGCAACTATCTCCACTATCTAATTGTAAAACATTTTAATCACCCAAAAAGAAATTCTGTACCCATTAGCAATCACTTCTAGCCTTAGACATTGCTAATCTACTTTAATGTCTCTGCCTATTCTGGACACTTAATATAAATGAAATCATGTAATATATGGTCTTTTCTGACTGGCTGCTTTCACTTCGCATGTCTCTCAAGTTTATCCATGTTGTGGCATATATCAATACTTCATTCCTTTTCATGGCTTAATAAGATTCCATTGTATGGATAGGCCACATATGGTTTATCCATCAATTGATGGACATTCGTGTTGTTTCCACTTTCGATTATTATAAATTATGCTGCTATAAATGTTGGTGATGACTTTTCTCCTTGACATTTGTTTTCATTTCTCTTGGATATATTTCTCATTTCATTCTCCTAGGTAGGGGAGGAACTGTCATATGGGAACTCTAAAGATTAACTGTTTGAGGACCTGCCAGACTATTTTCTGAAGCAGCTACACCATTGTTAATTCCCATAAGCAGTGTGGGTTCCAGTTTCTCCACATCATAACCAACATTTGTTCTTTTCTGTCTTTTAAAAAATTACAGCCAGCCTACTTGATGTGAGGTGGTATTCTGTTATATTTTTGTTGCTGGATTGAGTGGTCACTCAATGGGTATTTGTTATAGAATTTTGCTTTTAACCAACACGTTATATAACTTTTCTGTGCATATTAAATGATATATTTTTAAAAGAACAACAAAGCTATGAGATTGAAATAAAAAGTGAGGGGATAATGAGAGAGAAATATGCAAAATCACAGTTTGGAATAGTAAGGAGACTGAAAAGAGAAGTTATTTTGTGTGTCCTGCATAATATTGATGAAACACCAAATGAAAGATGGGAGAGATGAGCAGAAGAAAGAAAATATGAGTTTAAAGAAGCAAGTCTTTAGTAACGTGATGAAGATTAAAAATGAAATAAGCAAAATACTTTAGTAAACATGTATATATAGTTTTATAATGTAAATAATTCTATGGTATCTGCTCTCAAAATAATATAGATTCACCTTTATTTGAGATAATCCAAGTTCAGTCTTGCCTCTTTCAAAGTTGATTTATCCAGCACTTCCTCAGTAGAATAACAGCCAACATTTATTTGTTCACCCACCCAAAGATAGGCTTTCCAAAGAATTCAGTTTCAACTGAATATTAAAGAGAGGTATCCTACCTCTCCCACCCTCTACTCCTAGTTCATTAAGCTCACTGCTGGGCTTTGCACTCTTCCCTCGGCCAGGAATCCTCTTCTCCAAGTCGCATGGTCTGCTCTCTTCAATCCAGTCTGCTGAAGTGATGGCCTGAGCATAGCCTGACAACTCCCATTCACACTTACACTCTTTTCTTCCTTGCCCTGCTTTTATTTTTAACATAGAAAAAAATGTTTAATCTCTCTATAGTTAAATACATGCAAATGAAGCATATAAGGAGAATAGTTTTCAGCTGTCAAATTGCCAATGACAAAAATAATTTCATCTTTGAAAACAAGCTGAGTGGGGTCAGAAGAACAATTTTATAACTGTTGGTATACACTCTTCTGGAAAATAATTTAGCAACATGCTTTAAAGTCTTAAAGAATGCACATTTGTTGACCTAGTAATTTCAATTCTAAGAGTCTATTATACGTTATCAACAGTGGTCAAGGATTTACACACAGGCATGTTCACTGCAACAGAAAATTAAATAAACTTTATATAAAAATGAGAGAAATATTTAAAACTCTGATTGATTCATGTGATGTGAACCTATAAGACTTGAAAATCATACTTTCAATGAGTTTTTAATAAAATGAAAACATACTCATAAACTATCTTAAATTTAAAAAGTAGAATATACAAGTATACATATATATTATATAATTATATATACAAATATACATAAGTATATAGTAAAAACAAGAAGGCATATATAAGCCAAAATTGGTGTACCTCAGATGCACCTAGGGAAGTTAATAAAACCACAAATGCCTGGTCCTGCCACACCTACTGAATCAGAACCTCAGGCAGCTGCGAAGCAAGAATATGGACAATTTCAATTATGTTCTTCTCAGTATATGGTTATTTTATCTTTGTCTTCCCTACTGGAATATAAGCCTTAGGTAGAAAGTGTAAGTGGCTTTGCCTAGGAGAAGCTGAGGGGGGCTAGGGAAGCCTTGGAAGAGTGAGGGGGGAAAGACTGGAGAGGCGAGTAGGACAGAAAGGTCATTGGCGGTGACACAGACCCGGGTCTGGGGAAGGGGTGCTTAAAAGATATTTTTCAAAGGAACTTCTGGGCACTATCCAATGTAAGCCACCCTTGCCTCTTTCCATTGGTTAATCTTTAATATGATATTACTAATTTCCCCTTAATGAATAGATATAACAGGATTATAGAAGGTGAGTGGGAAGAAATGCCAAGTCCTGCTTTAGGAGGATGGGGGAAGGCGGGGGTGGGTGGGGGGGAAGGCTGCTGGTGGGTCAACAGTCCGCGTCCTATGTACTCACCTTGAGAAGCATATTTTTTGTGGTAAATCTCATAGGCTTTTCTGTGGGCGTCAGTGAGGGTCTGGAGACGCGAAGATCTTGATTCTTGGTGGGGAAGCTCTGCTATCACCTTCTCCAAATCACTAAAAGTGAACCAGATCTCAACTAGGTCCCCAAAGGAGTGGAAGGCGAATGCGGCATAGTCAGCAAAGAGTTCAGCAAAGCCTCCACTTCTCTGAATGGTGGGGGCGGGAAGGGCCTGGTGCTGCAGGATGACCAGGGGCTGAAGCTGGGCGGCCCTGAGTGCCTCCAGGAGCCTCCGGTAGCACTGCACGGTTTTCCTGTTGGGGTTCTTGGAGCTTCCTGCTGGGAGAAGTCGGGCCCATGGCAGAAATACTTTATAATGAGTGATCTTACTGGCACGAACACTGCTGAAGTAAGCCGGTAGGAAAGCAGGCAGTGGCTGGCGACAAACATAAATGTCTTTTTCCTCTGCTACGACGTTAGAACCCTTGCTTCCCAATGGATCGTTCAGGTTGTGCAGCAAGTCATTGGATAGAGGACCAGCAGCTGAAATGAAATTTCGGTCAGATTCCCAGTCTAACCCCCAGCACGAAAAACTTAGGAGGGCAATAAAGACTGAATTCCAAGCCAGCTCCATTTTCAAGGAACTGTTAGGAGGCATGTGGAATTCTTACTTTATAACTACAGATGAGGCTATAAAATACTAAATGATTAATAATACTTAATATTTAACTGGGTTATCTGTGATAATGAAATCAGGATGTGATTCACCAATGTAATATCAAAAACTTGCAAGGCTATAAGAGATAATACAAAAACCTCAAACATCTCACACAATTTAAGCAGAGAAACATGGAAAATGTCTGAAGAAAAAATTCTCCAAATCTTTGTCTCACAAATTACTTGGAAATCTGTTTACACAACCAAACAAAAGTGAGTGCCTTGCCAAACTTTTCCCCTTTAAAAATATGTACATAAATGATGAACACATTTTGTGAAAGATTCAAACAATATAGAGACATACGAAAAACTTGCAAATTCCCTTTCCCCCATACCTCCTCCATTCCTAGGGTAAGCACATTGAACACTGCTTCCTTCTAGGTTTCTCTGTGTAGTTTCATGGTTATTCAGGAGTCAGAATGCCTGGGTTTAATTCTCATCTGGTGGAAGTTACTAAATTTCTCTGTGCCTCTGTTTCCTCATCTGTAGATTGGGGACAGACAGGTTGTGAAAATTAAATAAAGTCATTCTTTAGCATGTTTAGAACAATGCAACTCAATAACAGCTATTATTAATTAAATACAAATGTGAACATGTAAGTGTATATTTTAAATATATAACATATATGGAATTATGCCTTATGTATTATGCCTCAAATTTCTTTTTTTTACCTAATAGCTCTTGGAGATCTGTCTTTATCAGAATATACAGACCCACCTCTTTTTAAACAGATGCACGGCATTCTACAGTAGGAATGCATTGTAACCTTTTGCATATTAAAGAAGTTATTCTTGATTTTAGTGTGTTACAAATGAATATTTATATCTATATACATCTTTGTCCACACATATGACCATTTCTTTGAGATGGATTCTTAGAAATTAATTTGTTGACTCAATTGGCATAACCATTTAGAATTTTGACTTAAATCCAAATAGTCTTCCAAAATAGGCTTCTTCAAATTTAAATCCTACCTGCAGAAGTGAGCCTGTTAGCTTTGCTAACACACCTGTCATAAAACTTCACATTTTTGACTCTTTGAAAAATGAAAATATTATATCCTTGGTCATTTCTAATTTTTCTGCTTAGAGGGGTAGCTCTTCACATTAACTGGATGCTTGTTTTTCTTCTGAGATTTATGTTCATATTTTTTGTACATTTTAAGCTTATTAACCTATTATAACTTATTACTGATATAAATGCTCAGTAATGGATAACTCAGTTTGGATATCATGTAACAATACATGACAGAAAAAAATTTTCCTCATCTTTTAATTTGGTTTTGTGGTGTCTTTCAAGGTACATTACCTGGTACCATGGTTTTAAAATCTCATGTCAAACCTATTATTTCCTTATTCGGTTTTTAGTGTTTATATCTTTAGGCTGTCTTGAATTTTAACTTTTTGTATGTTGAGTGGCAGGGCTTGTCAATTTCTAATGTGTTATTGAATAGGCCATTCTTCCCCTACTATTTGAAATGCTACCTTATCAAAACTAGTATCTATATAGACGTAGGTATTTCTGGACTTTCTACTGCTTGACTATTCCTGTGCCAATACCACATAATTTTAATTTCTATACCTGTATAATAGTTTTCCCTTATGATAGGGCATGGCTTCCTCTATCATTTTTTTCTTATAATTTCTTGGCTATATATATATATATACTTTTAAAAATAGAAATAGTTTTATTTCATTTACTGGAATTTTCAAGATTGTCCAGACAGCTTCATATCAATATATTGTTTTCAAATTCCACTGTTTATAATCAGTGATCTCTTTAAAATGGTATATTTTAATTATAGAAATATTAAATAAATGCATTCTTACATTCAAAAATTCTGATATAGTTCCATTTGCCTTATACCTAAGCCCAGTTACTTCCTAAATATCTACCATTATTAGTTTATTTTTCTATATATTACATGTATGTGTACATAAAGACTGTATAGTTTTGTGTAACTAGTTATAAAATAAATGCTACTATAATGTGAGTACTGATCTACAAGTGGCATTTTTACCTTATAGTACACCTTGGAGATCTTTCCACATTGTGTAAATATTAATGTATCACATTCTTTTCAAAAGCTGCATTGTGCATTGTATGACCTTACATAATCATTCTTTGATTAGATTTTAGGTAGTTTTCCATTTTCAGTGTTACAATGTCACAGTGAATGTCATTGTATATGCCTTTTTCTCTACACATATAGGTTAAGTATTTCTTAACCTTAGGGAAGCTGTTGAAGAGTACAACTGCTAGGTGATAGGGTAGTCATAGTTTAACTTCTAATGGTACTGACAAATTTTTCCCTAAGAAATACCCCCATTTACACTCCTACTGTAACAGAGGAAAACAGAATCAAGTCTCTGGTTTTAAAATGTAACACTAACATCAACTTGAAAATGAACTCAAGTACCCTCCAAAACTTTGTAACCATTAACAGGCGGCAGTTTCTCTTTGTTCTCCCTATTTTCTGAGTCTCAGGGTCAGAGATAACACATAAAGCTGATTTTGCAGAACCCAAGCCATTTTGTCCCAGGGTGCTGAGGAGGAACTGAGAAGGGAAACAAAAAGCAATTGAATCCGCATAAGAAATGTCTGCTTAGATCCTTGCAAGTTGCTACTTTATGTGTCTGTGAGTACCACAAACCCTCTCCCACAATATCCCCTAAAAGCCCTAAAGCTTGTGCTTCAAAGGGGGACAATGAATCTTTAAGGCATGAGCCTACCACTCCCTCATTTACTGGTAAATCAATAAACTATTCCTTTCTTTTTCTCTAACCTTGTCACTGGGTTTTGTAATTTGACTTTGGTAACAAGGACTGGTTTTCACTAACTCTACCAGTAGTGTACGACAATATCAAATTTCCCACAAACCTACCAATGCATAATAGTACAAATTTAAAGTGTTTTTATAATTTTCAATGATTTTAAGTTGATTTATATAAGTACTATATCTATTTTGGGAAATAATCTTTTTACCATTATATAATGGAAATATATACACATACACAAATTCAACATATTTTTATTGAAAATACAGTCTTCTCATCTGTAGCTTATCTATTCTGGATAGTAATCTTTTCTCTGTTACATAGGTTGACAACACAGTTCCTCAATCTGTAGCTTTGTTTTCTAATTTTTAAAGTTTTAAATTTTGGTAGTCAAATATATGAATTTTTTTTCTTTATGGCTTTTGTGTTTTATATGTTGTTTTTAAAAGCCTCTTCTATCCCAAAGTGACAGACATAGTTTCATCTTTTTAATTATTTTGGGGATATAATTGGTATTTAACATTACATTAGTTTCAGGTGAATAACAAGGATTTTACATTTGTATATATTGTGAAATGATCACCACAATAAATCTATAGGTAACAACCATCACCACATGTAGTCATATTTTTTTCTTTGTGGTGAGAACTTTTAAGATCAGCTCTCTTAACAACCTTTAAATATATAATACAGTATTATTAGCTATTGTCACCATGCTGTACATTATGTCCCCATTTCTTAATTATTTTATAACTGAAGTTTGTACCTTTCGACAACCTTCACCTATTTCATCCACCCCTCTGGCAACCACCAATCTGTTTTCTGTATCTAAGAGTTTGGTTTTGTTTCTAGATTTCACATATAGGTGAGATCATATAGGATTTATCTTTCTCTGACCTTTTTTAGCATAATGCCCTCAAGGTTCATCCATGTTGTCATAAACAACAAGGTTTCCTTCTTTCTTATGGCTTAATAATATTGTATAATTTATTTATCCATTTATCCATCAATGGACACTTACGTTGTTTCCATGGCTTGGCCACTGTAAATAATGCCACAAGCATAGAGGTGTATGCATCTTTTTGAGTTACTGTTTTCGTTTTCTTCAGATAAATACCCTGAAGTGGAATTGCTGAATCATATGGTAGTTCTATTTTTACTTTTTGAGTAATTTCTATACTGCTTTCTATAGTGCCTGCACCAATTTACATTCTCTCCAACAGTGTACAATTCCCTTTGCTCTGCATCCTCACTAATGCTTATTTCTTGTTTTTTTTATAATAACCATTTTAACAGGTATAAGGTGATATCTTGTGGTTGTTTTGCATTTCCCTGATAGTGATGTTGAGCACCTTCTCATATGGCCATCTGTATGTATCCTTTGGGAAAATGTCCGTGAAGATCCTCTGCCTATTTTTTAATTGTATTTTTTATTGAGTTGTATGAGTTCATGTATTTGGATATTAACTCCTTATCAGATATATAATTTGCAAATTGTTTTCCCATTTGGCAGGTCGCATTTTCATTTTATTGATGGTTTTCTTTGCTGTGCAGAAGTTTTTTAGTTTGATGTAGTTACATTTATTTTTGCTTGTTGTCTTTGCTTTTGGTGTCAAATCCAAAAACTCATCACAAAGACTAATATCAAGAAGCTTACTGCTTATATTTTCTCCTAGTTTTATGTTCAAGTCTTTAATGCATTTTGAGTTGGTTTTTGTGTATGGTGTAAGACAGTGGTTCAGTTTCCTTTGCATGTGGATGTCCAATTTTCCCATTTACTGAAGAGACTGTCCTTTGCCCATTGTATATTCTTGGCTCCTTTGTTGTAAATTAACTATATATGCCAGGGTTTATTTCTGACACTCTGTTCTGTTCCATTGATATATTTGTTTTTATGCCAATACCATACCGTTTGATTACTATAGCTTTGTAATATAGTTTGTGGTATGTGATACCTCCATCTTTGTTCTTTCTCAAGATTGCTTTAGCTATTCACAGTCTTTTGTGGTTCCACACAAATTTTAGAATTGCTTGTTCTATTTCTGTGAAAATGCTATTTTTATTTTGATAGGAATTGCACTAAACATGTGGACTGATTTGGGTATAATGAACACTTTAACAATATTAATTCTTCCAATTCACCCATGGCATATCTTTCCATCTACTTGTGTCATCTTCAATTTCTTTCACCATTGTCTTACAGTTTCCAGAGTACAGGTCTTTAACCTCCTTGGCCAAATTTATTCCTAGGTATTCTTTTTGATGTAATTACAAATGGGATTTTCTTAATTTCTCTGACAGTTAATTATTAGTGTGTGAAATGCAACAGATTTCTGCATATTGACTTTGTATCTTGCAACTTTACTTAATTTGTTAATTAGTTGTAAGAGTTTTTTTTAGTGAGTCTCTAGGGTTTTCTATATACAGCATCATGTCATCTGCAAATAGTGACATTTAACTTCTTACCAGTTTGGATGCCTTTTATCTCTTTTTCTAGACTCATTGCTCTTGTTCAGTCTTCTAATACTATATTGAACAAAAGTGGTGAGAATGGACATCCTTGTCTTTTTCTTCATCTTAGAGGAAAAGCTTTCAGCTTTTCACCATTGACTAGGATGTTAACTGTGGGCTTGTCATATATGGCCTTTATTATGTTGACATGTTCCCTCTATACCCACTTTGCTGAGTTTTTGTCATAAGTGGATGTTGACTTTTATCAAATGCTTTTTCAACAGATAATCATGATTTATTTTCCGTTCATTTTTAAAATGTGGTGTATCACATGGGCAGAGGGAGATAAAGATGATGGTGTGAGAGGTGAGACACAGGCTTCCCCCTAAAACCTCCTATAATATGAAAATATAATTAGTACAACTAATCCTGAAAGAGCAACAGGAAAAAGGACTGCGTCAGACTGCATACACCTGGAGAAAAGAGCAAACCTCCCAGAACAGAGTAACATACCAAAGCTGTAGCCTGGCAGGACCCAAGCCATTCCCCCACCCCAGCTCACTGGCTGGAGGAAGAGAAAGGGAGCAGGGTGGGAGTGGAGGGCTGGGACTGCTGAATACCTAACTCCAGACATCTGCTCTGGGAACACAAACCTACATTTCATGCTGCTTGCATGATACTCTGGTGATTACGGGGTTGGAAAGCTAAGACAGGAAGAATTCCTGGAGAGACTGAGATTTCAGCCACTTGCGGAAAGCAGGGATCCGTATCCGGCTGCTATGGGACAAAAGAAAGGTGGGCAGTCTGAGAGACTTCCAAACAAGGAAGCTCTTAGTAAGAGGGCTGCTAAAGGGGCAAGGATTGCACAGAGCTTACTGCTCAGGAGAGAGGACAGGTAGACAAAATTGTCCGGGTGCACTCTGCCCAGCAGGTTGGGAGCTTTGCCATATAGACTCTCATATTTAAGGAGGAAAAAAGAAATCTTCCTCCTTAGACGATATTCAGGTGCTCCAGCACCCTGGCTGGCTACACAGCTCCAAGGAACCCCTCCATGATATGCAGCCTACTGCACCTTTCTCCTGGCCAGCCCCACCTGGCTCACAAACCAGCTAACCCTATCCTGGCATTAGCCCAGCCAGAGGTCAGATCTGTCTACAGCAACTACAAATGCAACGCATAGAGGCTTATACCTGTGTGCTCAGCCCAATGGTTCAGGCAGTGGAGATGGGCATAGCAGCCTGGAAGCAGGACAAAGCTCTTTCCTCCCCACAGGCACTAATACCATGCCCATGCGATCCCCAACATTGCTTCAGGGGCTGAGAAGCTCCAGGGAGTAGAGCTTCTGGGCACTAGAGGGCACCATATACACATATGAAATGCCAAAGGAACCTGGTTCAGAGTAAAATTATTAATACAACTCCTGAGAAAGATTTAAATGACATCGACATCATGACTCTTCCTGAAAGGGAGTTCATAAAAATCATTAACATGCTCATGGAGGTACGGAAAGATATTCAAGGACTCAGGAATGAATTCCAGTTGGAGATCCAATCGTTGAAGAGCACAGTGGAGGGTATTAAAAGCAGATTGGATACGGTGGAGGAGACGATAAATGAAAGAGAAACTAGAGAAGAGGAATACAAAGAAGCTGAGGCACACAGAGAAAAAAGAATCTCTAAGAATGAAAGAATATTGAGAGAACTGTGTGACCAATCCAAATGGAAAAATATTTGCATTATAGGGGTACCAGAAGAAGAGAGAGAAAAAAGGATAGAAAGTGTCTTTGAGGAGGTGATTGCTGAAAACTTCCCCAATCTGGGGCAGGAGATAGTCTTTCAGGCCATGGAGGTGCGCTGATCTCCCAACACAAGGGACCCAAGGAAGACAACATCAAGACATACAGTAATTAAAATGGCAAAGATCAAGGATAAGGACAGACTATTAAAAGCAGCCAGAGAGAGAAATAAGATCACATACAAAGGAAAGCCCATCAGGCTGTCATCAGACTTCTCAGCAAAAACATTACAGAACAGAAGGGAGTGGCATGATATATTTAATGCAATGAAGCAGAAGGGCCTTGAACAAACAATACTTTATCCAGCAAGATTATCATTTAAATTTGAAGGAGGGATCAAACAATTTTCAGATAAGCAAAAGCTGAGAGAATTTACCTCTCACAAACCATCTCTACAGTGTATTTTGGAGGGACTGCTATAGATGGAAGTGTTCCTAAGGTTTAATAGCTGTCACCAGAAGTAATAAAACCACAGTAAAGAAAGTAGAAAAGCTAATTATTAAGCAAATGCAAAATTAAATTAACTATCCCCAAAGTCAATCACAGGATAGACAAAGGGTACAGAATATGATACCTAATATATAAAGAATGGAGGAAGAAGAAAAAGGAGAAAGAAAAAAAAAGAACCTTTAGATTGTTTTTGTAATAGCATATTAAGTGAGTTACGTTAGACTCTTAGATAGTAAGGAAGTTAACCATGAACCTTTGGTAACCACGAATCTAAAGCCTGAAATGCCAATAAGTACATACCAATCGATAATCACCCTAAATGTAAATGGACTGAATGCACCAATCAAAGACACAGAGTCACTGAATGGATAACAAAACAAGACCCATCTATATGCTGCCTACAAGAGACTCACTTTAAACCCAAAGACATACACAGACTAAAAGTGAAGGGATGGAAGAAGACATTTGATGCAACTAATAGGGAGAAAAAAGAAGGAGTTGCAGTACTTGAATCAGACAAAATAGACTTCAAAACAAAGAAAGTCACAAGAGACAAAGAAGGACATTACATAATGATGAAAAGATCAATCCAACAAGAAGATATAACCATTGAAAATATCTATGCACCTAACACAAGAGCAGCTACATATGTGAAACAAATACTAACAGAATTAAAAGAAGAAATAGAATGCAATGCACGCATTCTAGGAGACTTCAACACTCCACTCACTCTGAAGGACAGATCAACCAGACAGAAAATAAGTAAGGAGACAGAGGCACTGAACAACACAATAGAACAGATGGACCTAACAGACATCTAGAGAACTCCACACCCAAAAGCAGCAGAATACATTCTTCTCAAGTGCACATGGAACATTTTCAAGAATAGATTACATATGAGGCCACAAAAAGAGCCTTGGTAAATTCAAAAGATTGAAATTGTACCAACCAGTTTCTCAGACCACAAAGGTATGAAACTAGAAATAAATTATGCAAAGAAAATGAAAAATCCCACAAACACATGGGGGCTTCACAACATGCTCCTAAATAACCAATGGATCAATGACCAAATAAAAACAGAGATCAAACAATATATGGAGACAAATGACAACAATAATTCAACACCGCAAAATCTGTGGGATGAAGCGAAGGCCATGCTAAGGGGAAAGTATATTGCAATACAGGCCTACCTCAGGAAAGAAGAACAATCTCATATGAACAGTCTAAACTCACAATTAACAAAACAAGAAAAATAAGAACAAATGAGGCCCAAAGTCAGTAGAAGGAGGGACATAATAAAGATTAGAGCAGAAATAAATAAAATCGAGAAGAATTAAAACAATAGAAAGAATCAATGAAAGCAAGAGCTGGTTATTTGAGAAAATAAACAAAACAGATAAACCCCTAGGCAGACTTAACAAGAAAAAAAGAGAGTCTACACACATATACAGAATCAGAAATGCGAAAGAAAATCACTACAGATACCACAGAAATACAAAGAATTATTAGAGAATACGATGAAAAATTGTTATATACTAACAAACTGGATAACCTAGAAGAAATGGACAAATTTCTAGGAAAATACAACCTTCCAAGGCTGACCCAGATAGAAACAGAAAATCTGAACAGACAAATTACCAGCAACGAAATTGAACTGGTAATCAGAAACCTATGGAAGAACAAAACCCCTGGACCAGCTGGCTTCACCACTGAATTTTATAAAACATTTAGTGGAAGAGGACATGAATAGACACTTCTCCAAAGAAATTCAGATGGCCAACAGACAGATGAAAAGATGCTCCACATCACTAATCATCAGAGAAATGCAAATTAAAACCACAATGAGATATCACCTCATACCAGTGAGGATGGCCAACATCCAAAACACAAACAACAACAAATGTTGGCGAGGATGTCGAGAAAAGGGAATCCTCCTACATTGCTGGTGGGAATGTAAATTAGTTCAACCATTGTGGAAAGCAGTATGGAGGTTCCTCAAAAAACTCAAAATAGAAATACCATTTGACCCAGGAATTCCACTCCTAGGAATTTACCCTAAGAATGTAGCAGCCCAATTTGAAAAAGACAGATGCACCCCTATGTTTATTGCAGCACTATTTACAATAGCCAAGAAGTGGAAGCAACCTAAGTGTCCATCAGTAGATGAATGGATAAAGAAGATGTCGTACATATACACAATGGAATATTATTCAGCCATAAGAAGAAAACAAATCCTACCATTTGCAACAACATGGATAGAGCTAGAGGGTATTATGCTCAGTGAATTAAGCCAAGCACAAAAAGACAAATATCAAATGATCTCACTCATATGTGGAGTATAAGAACAAAGAAAAAAAACTGAAGGAACAAAACAGCAGCAAACTTACAGAACCCAAGAATGGACTAATAGTTACCAAAGGGAAAGGAACTGAGGAGGATGGGTGGGAAGAGAGGGACAAGGGGGAAAAGGGGGCATTACGATTAGCAGATGTAATGTTGGGGGGGGGGTGCGGGGAGAGCTGTACAACTCAGAGAAGACAAGTAATGATTCTATAGCATCTTACTACGCTGATGGACAGTGACTGTAATGGGGTTGATGGGGGGCTGATGAAGGGGGTAGTTTAATAATCATAATATTGCACATGTAATTGTAGATTAATGATACCAAAATAAATTATAAAAAAAAATTTAGTGAATACCTAATACCTATCCTCATTAAAGTTTTCCAAAGAGTAGAAGTGGGAATACTTCCAAACTCATTCTATGAGGCCAGCATCACTCTAATACCAAAACCAAGCGAAGACCCCACCAAAAAAGAAAATTACAGACCAATATCCCTGATGAACATAGATGCAAAAATATTCAACAAAGCATTAGCAAACCGAATTCAAAAATACATCAAAAAGATCATTCATCATGATCAAGTAGGATTTATTTCAGGAATGCAAGGATGGTACAACATTCGAAAATCCATCAACATCATCCACCACATCAACAAAAAGAAGTACAAAAACCACATGATCATCTCCATAGATGCTGAAAAGCATTCGACAAAATTCAACATCCGTTCATGATAAAAACTCTTAACAAAATGGGTATAGAGGGCAAGTACCACAACATAATAAAGGCCATAGATGACAAACCCACAGCGAACATTATACTTAACAGTGAGAAGCTGAAAGCTTTTCCTTTAAGAGTGGGAACTAGACAAGGATGCCCACTCTCGCCACATCTATTCAATGTAGTATTGGAGTTCCTAGCCATGGCAATCAGACAACATAAAGAAATAAAAGGCATCCAGATTGGCAAGGAAGAAGTCAAACTGTCCCTGTTTGCAGGTGACATGATATTGTACATAAAAAACCCTAAAGAATCCACTCCAAAACTACTAGATCTAATATCTGAATTCAGCAAAGTTGCAGGATACAAAATTAATACACAGAAATCTGTTACATTCCTATACACTAATGACGAACTAGCAGAAAGAGAAATCAGGAAAACAATTCCATTCACTATTGCATCAAAAAAAAAGTAAAATTCCTAGGAATAAACCTAACCAAGGAAGTGAAAGACCTATACTCTGAAAACTACAAGACACTCATGAGAGAAATTAAAGAAGATACTAATAAAAGGAAAGACATCTAATGCTCATGGATAGGAGGAATTAATATTGTCAAAATGGCAATCCTGCCTAAAGCAATCTACAGATTCAATGCAATTCCTACCGAAATTCCAATAGCATTCTTCAACAAACTAGAGAAAATCATTCTACAATTCATATGGAACCACAAAAGACCTCAAATAGGCAAAGCAATCCTGAGAAGGAGGAATAAAGCTGGGGGGATTATGCTCCCCACTTCAAGCTCTACTACAAAGCTACAGTAATCAAGATGATTTGGTACTGGCACAAGAACAGACCCATAGACCAATGGAACAGACTAGAGAGCCCTGATATAAACCCAACCATATATGGTCAATTAATATATGATAAAGGAGCCATGGACCTAAAATGGGGAAATGATAGCCTCTTCAACAGCTGGTGTTGGCAAAACTGGACAGCTACATGTAAGAGAATGAAACTGGATTATTGTTTAACCCCATACACAAAAGTAAACTCAAAATGGATCAAGGACCTGAATGTAAGTGATGAACCATAAAACTCTTGGAAAAAAACATAGGCAAAAATCTCGTGAAAATAAGCATGAGCAACTTCTTCCTGAACACATCTCCTCGAGCAAGGGAAACAAAAGCAAAAATGAACTCATTGGATTACATCAAACTAAAAAGTTTCTGTACAGCAAAGGACACCATCAACAGAACAAAAAGGCATCCTACAGTATGGGAGAATATATTTGTAAATGACATATCCGACAGGAGGTTAACATCCAAAATATATAAAGAACTTACACGCCTCAAAAAGCAAATAACCCAATTAAAAAATGGGCAGAGGATATGAAGAGACAGTTCTCCAAAGAAGAAATTCAGATGGCCAAGACACATGAAAAGATGCTCCACATCACTAATCATCAGGAAAATGCAAATTAAAACCACAATGAAATATCACCTCACACCAGTAAGGATGGCCATCATCAAAAAGACTAAGGACAAGAAATGCTGGTGAGGATCCAGAGAAAGGGAAACCCTCCTACACTGCTGGTGGGAGTGTAAGCTAGTTCAACGATTGTGGAAAGCAATAAGGAGGTTCCTCAAAAAACTAAAAATAGAAATACCATTTGACCGAGGAATACCACTCCTTGGAATTTACCCAAAGAATACAACTTCTCAGATTAAAAAAGACATATGCACCCCTATGTTTACTGCAGCACTTTTTACAATAGCCAAGATATGGAAGCAACCTAAGTGTTCACCAGTAGATGAATGGATAAAGAAGAGGTGGTACATATACACAATGCAATACTATTCAGCCATGAGAAAGAAACAAATTCTGCCATTTGCAACAACATGGATGGAGCTGGAGGATATTATGCTCAGTGAAATAAGCCAGGCATAGAAAGACAGGTGCCAAATGATTTCCCTCATTTGTGGAGTATAACAACAAAGCAAAACTGAAGGAACAAAATAGCAGCAGACTCAGAGACTCCAAGAAGGAACTAGTGATTACCAAAGGGGAGGGGCGTGGGAGGGTGGGTGGGGAGGGTGGGAGAAGCAGATTGAGGGTTATTATGTTTAGTACACATGGTGTGGGGATCACGGGGAAAACAGTGTAGCACAGAGAAGGCAAACAGTGAATCTGTGGCATCTTACTACACTGATGGACAGTGGCTCCACTGGGGTATGGGTGGGGACTTGATAATATGGGTAAATGTAGTAACCACATTGTTTTTTCATGTGAAACCTTCATAAGAGTGTATATCAATAATACCTTAATAAAAAAAATAATATGTGGTGTATCACAGGACCAATTTGCCGATATTGGACCATCGTGGCATCCCTGGGGATAACTCCCACTTGTTCATGAAGGATAATCCTTTGAATGTACTGTCAACTTCAGTTGGCTATTTTGTTGAAGATTTTTGCATGTTTCATCAGGTGTATTGGTCTGTAATTTTCTTTTGGTGTGGTTTTGATATCAGGTAATGGTAGCCTCGTAAAATGAGTTTGGAAGTTTCCTTTTTTTTGAAGAGTTTGAGAAAGACTGGTATTTCTTGAATTCTTTAAATTTCTTTAATTCTTGAAATGTTTGGTAGAACTCAGCATTCATGCCATCTGGTCCTGGACTTTGTTTTTTGGAAGACTTTTGACTGTTGATTCAATCTCTTTACTAGTAACCAGTCCAGATTTTCTATTTTTCACAATTTAGTCTTGGTAGGTGGCATGTTTCTAGGAATTTATCCATTTCTTCTAGATTGTCCAAATTGTTGGGGTATAATGGTTCGTAGTAGTCTTACCTTTATATTTCTGTTATCAGCTGTTACGTCTTCTCTTTCCTTTCTGATTTTGAGTCCTTTTTTCATGGTGAGTCTAGCTAAAGGTTTAATTTTATCTTGAAAGAAAAAAAAGCTCTTAATTTCATTGATCTTTTCTATTGTCTTTTTACACTGTATTTACTTTCACTCATTTCCTGTCTCTAGCAGCTTTGGAGTTCATTTGTTCTAGTTCCTTCAGATGTGAAGTTAGGTTGTTTAGAGATCTTTCTTGTTTGATGCAGGCATTCATCTCTATGGACTTCCCTCTTACAACTGCTTTGGCTGCATCTGGTAAGTTTTGGAATGTTTCCATTTTTGTCTCAGGGTATTTTAAACTTTCGGTTTCTTCTGTTTTTTTTTTTGCTAGCATGTTTACATCCAAGTACTCATGAATTTTCCAGTTTTCTTCTTGTTTAATTAACTACAAGATTATGGTTGGAAGAGATGCTTGATGTGATTTCAATCTTAAATTAATTGGCTTTTTTCCTGTGTTCACTTACTAAACAAATTTCCTCATAAAAATCTCATAAATGCTTCGTCATCCTTTAGCCACCTCTGACAAGTAACATGTGAAGAGGGTGTGTGTGGAAATGTAAGCACTTAGATACACAAAAACTTTATTTGTAGTAATGACCTCACCTTGTTCTCGAGCCCCCACTTTCACTAATAGCAGAATTGGGAAGGGAAGGATAGCTTCACCAAAAAGGAACTCCTTTCC